>JAHBMJ010000844.1:24672-39880 GCA_018398765.1 Chromera velia | reverse complement strand
AAAGTCTTTCGGAAGTCTTTCATGTGATTTCGATCGAAATGCGACAGGCCAAAATCTGTATAGTACAGGACGTTAACGTCCCATCTCTTTTCTTGTTAATCCTTAAAAAGGCAGGTAGCGAGGATTGAACCTATGATCTTCTGTTTGTTAATGTTGTATGTTAACCACTAAGTCATGAACGTAAGCGACACACACCATTCTCTTTTGCTTAGCACTATTTTCGATTAAGTCAATTTATTTAATTCTCATTTTCTTTCTAGTCACGCTTTGATAGCGCACAGCAGTTTGGGTAGTCATACTGAATCATGTTTTTGCATACTGTATTATACAAAACAACCTGAAAGAAAAAAGGAAGGAAGGAAGGATTCCGAAGGAAGGAAGCGAGAAAGAAAGAAAATGAAAGAAAGAACGAGAGAGACTAGGAGGGAGGGAGGGGGGGGGAGAGAGAGAGAGAGAGAGAGAGAGAGAGAAGAAAAAGGAAGGAAGGAAGAAAGAAAGAAAGAAAGAAAAGAAAGAAAGAAAGAAAGAAAGAAAGAAAGAAAAACATCAGGGACAAAAAGAAACAAACGAAAGGGCGGAAAGGAAGAGAAAAGAGAAATGAGGGCTGAGAGCCGGGACGAAAGTCTGCATGACAGTCGAGGCAGATGCAGTAAGAAGCCGAACAGACAGACCCTCGGACAGGGCGAGCAGACGGACGGTCCGGGCGAAAAAGAGAAAAGAGAAACACAGAAGGCCAGTAAACTGTGGGAGAAAGCAGTCAGGTTTTCACACGACTTCACAAACGAGCCAGAAAGAATGTCACACAGGTCGACCGGCAGGGCAAACAGACTGAGAGATAGGGAGGACAGACAGGCGACCGAGCAGCACAAGTAGAAGCAGACAGGCCTGCTTGAAGGTCGACAAAGAGCCGCAATCCCCAGATGCACAGAGATCAAAGCAGGGAGACTGGAGAGAAAAAGCCAGGAAGTGACCCAACGTGGCACATATACAGACAGCTCTGACAGAAGAATTCAAAGGACAGCAGGATTAATGAACTGTACAGAAATTCGCTGAGGCACTGCGAGGAGATGTATCTATATATACACAAAAAAGCACTTCCAACAATCATGAGTAGGAAAAAAGTCGGTTCATCCCAGAGAATGAGGATACGATCACCACATGCATTCACGAACCGTATTCATCACACAGTCAGTTGGTCCCTGTTAGGCAACACAGACAGACTGCCTCAAAATGGGTTCACTCAATCTAAATCCTGCTGATAGTGAATTCGCATGTGTACCGAACAGCTGCGATTCTTCAGGATGTCAGGGAGAGAGAAAGAGACGTAAGAGAGGAAAGAGAACACGCTATCTTACGCGACGAAACAAATCAAAAGACACCATCGGGAAAGGAACCGAAAAGAGAGCGCCCTCTTCACGCTCTCCACCAAACCTCCGAGCCCTCTAGGGAAACAGCCATCGGTTCCTTTCCCCCTCTTCCCCTCTCCACAACGCGTCCTGCCAGAGAAGTGAAGCGCTCTCTCACCCTCACTCACAATTTCATGTATTTATTCACGCATGCACTCACGCACTCAATCAAATTTCTTCCCAAAGTAATCATCATCAAAATGATGCACACGGACGTATCCCTCCTCTGCCCCCGATGCAAACCCAGAGCCATCAGGAATGAACGCAAGCGTGTTGATGGGAGAGAACCCTCCCTTGATGCTTCCGAGAAGCTCAGAGAAAACGAGATGGTAAAGGAGAGCGTCGAACTTTCCTGACTGAGCGTGAGAGGTTGTCACATCCTCTGCCTTCTGTCCACCCCCCAACAGAATATGGTATCGAGGAGGGTACCTACTGCCCTCTCCCTTCTCTTCCCCCTCCTGCATATCTGACGTCACGGCAAGGGGAGAGATCACCCCTGCATTCAGAGGCCGATCGGCCTTGTAGGACTTCAACAGCTTCTTGTGTACCACGTCCCACAAATATGCCATAGCGTCTGCCCCGGTGGTCAGCATAATGCACCGATCTTTGTTGAAAGTCATGTTAGTCACAGGACCGTTGTGGGCCTGCTGCTCCCACTTTGACTCCCCTGTCTGTGCATCCCACATCCGAATGAAACCGTCCTCGTGTGCAGAGACAATGGTCTCATCGAAAGGGCCCCAATGGACCTCAACGGCCTTGGAGGGATAGTCCGAGAACGTCAACTCATTCTCCATCTTCCCCCCCTGGATGTCGACCTTCCAGATCGAAATGGCCTTCTGAGAACGTTGACCGAAGTTATCTTGAGCAACGAGAATACGATCCTGCTTCAGAGGATTGCGGCAGAGCTCAACAAACTTCACGGGACCTCCCATGTCATGCTCCACCACCGTTTCACCTGAGGTCACGTCCCAGAAAAACACTTTCATATCGGCAGAGGCGGACACCAAATATTTGGAGTCCTTGGTAATGTCCAAAGACCACACCACACCATTATGCCCTTCGTACGAGCCAATCATCTCTCCTGTTTTGGAATAGTAAAGGCAGATTCCCTTATCCTTTCCAGCAGTGAAAAGAAGGTCCCCATCTTCATTGAAGAGGACGAAAGTAAGCGGACGCTCGTGAGCGTGAATGAGAATCGGCCTCATTGCACGACAGTCGGAGAAGAAATCACGAAAGGAAGGAAACGCCGGGTGCACAGGCTGTAGGGAGACTGCAAAACTTCTTCGGAACCTTATGGAAGGGGAATGAGAGAGGAGTCTGCAAGCAAACGAACGAGACGGGGGGGTAAAAAGGGGCGGAAGGTGGGAAACATATGGTGGGGAAGCTGTCAAAACGGTTGCTCGCACGGACCTCACAATTTCGAAAAAAAAGTGCCCCTCCAGCACCAGCAAAAGGGCCCCGGCAGAAAAGCCGAAAGTTTTCACCATGCACTTACTTTTCAGTGCACGCGGGCCCCGGCAGTGTCAGGCAGAGAAATTAATCGGCTAAAAATGCATGCCCCGATCGAAGTATTCGGCTTTACCTCAAAAATCGTTCAATGTTGCTCACTCTGCCCTAGCTGTTCTGGCAATCTGCTGCGAATCGAAAGTGCCCTCATTACACATAGACGAAAAGTAGACCGTCTGTAATGAGCTGACCCAGCGGTCTCTTTTCCATCCAGTCGACCCGTAAGTGTCAAAACTTCATTCCCCCGTCTACCTTGCCCGAACTAGCACATAGGTCAATGCAGGCGCCAAGCGTTCTTTTGGTTGTGACTGTCGCTCTCAGCGCGACACTCGTCACGGCACAGCAGACTGACACAACAAATGGAGGCGGACCGTTCTGTGTCTACAGGTGAGTCCGTCTTCCTCCCAACTGCCGAGGTGCTGATCAGATGCCACTGTTGTTTGAATCTTGGGATGCACCCGTTCGTCTGTTTTGATTGAATGGCTTCACGCATCCCTGATGCCTAGAGTGCTTCTTAAACCTCCGAGTGCCTTCCCTCTGTGTTCAGATTCTGTGTCACTGAAAGTGTCTCAGCCGTCAATCACCTGGCTGAATGGCATGTAGTCTGACTGTCGGACTGATTGACTGACTGTCTGAATGCGCTATCTCTTTCTGCCTGCAGAAACTGGAAGCTCGGAGGCCCTGTGATCCGAACAGTCCCCGGGATCACTGACACAAGGGTGAGTGGACTTAGCCTTCGTCATAGGCACGGTGCTTGCACAGGGGCAAGCACAGACAGAGAGGACGGATGGGAGAGAGCTTGTGTTTAGCTTTCGTTTCTCTTACTGAGGCGTTGATTCCTAGTCGCTGGTTTTGTATTAGATCTTGTACAGTTAATCTTCTGAATGCCTGTCCTTGAGCTTGCAGGACTGCCGGTACTACTGTGCCCAGGAGGATGGGTGTGTGTGGTGGGAGTACGATGCCCTCCGCCGTTCCTGTGCTCTGAAGTCTTCCTTCACCTACCCATGGGAGGGAGACATAGGCACCTTCTCTGGACCCAAGAGATGCCCTAACGAAAGCTCCGACTTCCCGGAGTACGCCGAATTCGCATGCAGCAACCCTGGAACCAGACTCACCGGAGACTCGTTTTCGGAATTCACCACAGATATTCTCACCTGCCTTGTGAGGTGCAAGGAAAGCCCCATGTGCGCCTACTACACTTGGGAGGGATTGAACCAGAAGTGCTCCCTCCTCACCAAGCAGGCAGCAGAGACTGGAGGTGAGGGGCTCTTTTCGTTTCGATCTGTTGCGTTCCTTCGCTTTCTGTATGATTTTTTTTTGTCTCTGAGGGAAACTTCCGCGTGAATCTCCTCTTCCCCTGCTGTTTTTCTCTGCCCTCTTTTCGGCACCTCATGTTTTTGTGCAGGACCAACACATGCAACCAACGAAACCTCCAGCAACATCTTTTCCCTGCATGCATCAGTGGAACAAACTGTCAACCACCTTGCCGAAATGTTTTGCTCTCGTCCTTCCTCGCTCTGTGTCCCTCTTCCCGAAACCCTTCTTGCGCTCTTTTTCTTTCGCTGACTCGCTATGTATCCATTGATCTCCCCACTTGTCTGTTCGGATATGCGCCTTTCGTGTGTCTGCAGGCACGAAAGCATCCGTCAGGTACAGCTCTGGACCCGCAGAGTGCCCCACCACCTGGAGGGAGTTTGGAGTCTGGAGGGTCAGTTGGTCCTGGTTTCTTCGTTTCCTTCCTTCCTTCGTTCCTTCCTTCCTCCCTCCCTCCCTCCCTTCCTTCGTTCGTTCCTTCCTTCCTTCCTTCCTTCCTTCTTGTGTCTTGTTTTGTTGTTCAGTTCGTGGGTTGTTAAGATGGTTGACTGGGGGCAGTTCGATGGTTTAATTCCAATCGATGCGTGGCTCACAAGAGAGCTTGAAACTGCTGTGCATCTGTGTGAAGAGCCTCGGGCGAAAAAAGTACCACCCTGTCCTTCCAGAAAGAGACACCGTCAGTGCGATTAAGCACAAAAAATGAAAAGAAAGGAAAATCCGCACTCCGCTGATGTTTTTTTGAATACTTCTCCTGCAGGCCCGAGGCCGTACGAACAGGCCAACCCTCCCCTATCCCAAGAGGGTCCCCGAGGGAGAGCTCCGAATGTTCCCCAGATGCACCCAGCCGGCAAAGAAGTATGTGGGGGGCACGACGATCATCCAATTGGCACAAATCGGAGACGCCAGAGACTGCCAAGCTCTCTGCAATGCGACACCCAACAGCGAGTCAGTCGGGTCTGGAGGGTTAGAAATGAATTTCGTCTTCTGGGGGGAATAAAGTGAAAAGAACCTTCTGTGGTTATACCACTTCGAGCCTTTCAAGCTCTGGGTTTTGTTCATTTGTCTTTCTACTTTTTGAATGCAGGTGTGACGTGTACAACTGGGAGTCTGAGACTGGCAACTGTGACCTCCTGGCCTTCTCTGGAGCTGGAAAGGAGTTCGAGGCCTCCGATCTGGTGGACGCCCCTACCTGGTGGACTGGCCCCGCAGAGGCTGCCTGCCCTGCGGAGATGTCCGACTTCCCTCAGTATGGCAGATGGGTGTGCACAAAGTGAGTCCGTCAGGAAAGTTGTGTGTGTGCAGAGTTCGAGTGAGTGCCGACTTCCGTTTGTGGCAACGTTTTTGCATCGAATTCAAAAATGAAGAGGGCCATGTGTTTGGGCTGACCAGCAGAATGTGTTGTTGGCCGTCAAAACTTCCTTTCCTCTCCTCCTTGGCGTGAATCTATTCTCTTTTTTGCGTCAGTCAATGATTTGTTCGATCGTTGATCTCCGTTTCCCTCTTCTTCCTCTATTTGCCCTGACGGACGGAGGGATGCAGGTGGAACCAGAAGCCCGAGGGAGGCCGCGTCCTCATCTCCAGACCTGTCGACACCTTCTTTGACTGCATGGACTCCTGCACTGCCCTGGGCACTTGCACACACTACGCTTACGAACAGAATGCGGGGATGTGCGACCTGATGTCCGTGGATGGAGACGGGTACGATTACGTTGAAGCCACAGGGTACGCCTCCGGCCCCAAGATCTGCTCCTCCACCCAGCCTGGAGGGGTGTGGAAGGCCATCATCAGAATTCCTGGGTTCAACACACGCCTCGTTGCGAGAAGTCAGTGAGTGCAGGAGTGAGGGTGTCCATGTTTTCTGTCATTTGATTTTGCTCCGTGGAATGGTGAGGCACTGGCACAGGGGGAGAGAGAGGTTAAAGCGGCCGGGCCTACCGGTGCCGTCAATCCCTGTATTGACTTTTCGTACAGCTTCTTCTAAGATTTCGCTTTCTGCGTGACCCCAGGCCGAAACAAAGACAGGGTTTGAGAGAAGAAATGGTACAGGATGCCAGCTCTTCACGATCTGTCTTCTTTTCCTTCTTTTCCTCTTCGTGAGGTCTTGGCAAACTCTTACAAGGGCGTCCCAGATTAATGTTGGACTGCATGCTGCGTATTTGCTCTCCTGCAGCTGATGAGACAACTACCACTACCACCACCACAACCACTACCACTACCACCACCACAACTACTACCACTACTACCACTACTACCACTACCACCACCACCACTACCACCACAACCACCACCACGACTACCACCAAGCCCCCCACCCTGGCAGGCCTGCAAGTCAGCAGGCGCTCCTGCAGTGTCGACAACGGTGGGTGCTCCAATGTGTGCACTGAGGCGGACGGCGTCCCTGTGTGCTCCTGTCCCCAGGGGTACACTCTCGGCAGTGACGAGCGCATGTGCGTGGATGTGGATGAGTGCTCTGCCGCGACGACCACTGAGTGCGACGGGGTCAGTCAGTAAGTCAGGCAGAAAAGTTTTTTGTATTGTCTGAAACAACAGTCCCTCGATATGGAACATCTGTTGTCAAAGAGAAGTTATACTCGTTGTTTGACACCTCTTGCCATTGCCACTTTATGGTCTTCACGCGATGCTTCTTTCTGGCGATACTGCGTGTCGCATCATGTCTCTTCAATGAAGCAACCACACCCCGCCCCCTCTTTTGCCTGGATTCTGCATGCAGACCTGCATCAACACTGAGGGAGCTTACATTTGCGCTTGTACCAGCGAGACACACCCCTCTGGAGTCTTCGTGAAGCCTGCCGGAGAGACCTGCGCATCTGCAGAGGCCAAGCAGGCAGCTGCCAGCTGTCCCATGGACACCTTGACAGATGGTGGGGAGTGCAAGGAGGCAGTGAATGAGTGCGTGGAGGCAGAGAAAGTCGGCGTGCAAGTTTGCCCCCCCGGGTCTTACTGCTCCAACACAGCTGCCGGGTTCTCCTGCCCCTGCCTGCCCGGGTTGTCCCGTGAGGAGACCTCGGGACAGTGTATCGCTGCTGCTGAATAAGAGGGGGGGGAACGTGATCAATGAATGCTTAGGTGACATCGGAGCTTGAGGGCATTCAACTCGAAAAATGAGAAAAGAATCAAAGGCGCCGATCAAAGGAGTCGGTGGGAGAGAACTAGGTTGATCATTTATTTTCTCTCTTTCCTGCCGGCTCCCAGCGGCATCGAAGGCATGAGTAAGAAGAAGATTGCGAAGGAGACGGCGTCAGCGAAGGGAGGGGAGAGCACAGGTAGTCGTCTCTTCACTTGTCTCTAAATCCGTTCGGCTGCCCTGCATGATCAAATCTGTCTTTCATTCGTTAAGCGGTCTCTCTGACTTGAAATCCGTGTGTATGTCTGTGCTGCTCAGTTGCCTCAAGAACGAAAACAACACAAGGGAAGGAAGGTGAAGAGAAGTCCCGCGCCTTTTTTCCCTGCACGCTTTTTTCCTACAACGCACTTAAAAGCCGTGCACGCCCTCCAATCGCATGCGGTAATCTGTGACCACCAGCTCTGACTTTTCAAATTTCAAGCAACCGCTTTGGGGGGATGGGTGAAAGAGGAGGGAAAGGAAAAAACGGTGCTGAGGAAATTCCTTTACGGTAACCTCAGCCCACACAATGACTCGTGTTTGGAGTGTTTCTTATTCCAGTTTGCAATGTTCAAATTATCAATTTGAATGTCTCCATGCATGTACTTCATCGCAAGTTTCTTACTCCTCGGAGCATACATGCACGTGCGTGTGGCATCGCTGACTGGGAGATTCTGGTATCAATTAGCCGCTTGTTTGCTGCTGTGTGGGTCGATCTGTGTGCCTGTGAGGGTGCGTGCAGAGTCAGTCATTAGTGCACGCCCGTCAGAGGAATGACACACTGATTTACATGCTAATCTGTTCTTCATTCACATATCTTTTTCTGAAGCGGCCTCAAGCTGCCAGTGCCAATGACCACGGAAAGACTTGCATTATTATAACTTGCATACTGCATGCATACATACTAGTAGTAGTATAGCGGCTGCGGTACAATCTCTTTGCATCTAAGTCTACATAATCCAAACAGCGTGATTATTCAAAGTTGCACATGTATTCACACTTACAAATCCTAGTACAAATCAAAATATTTACTAGAATATTTATAACAATTAATTTGTTAATTTCCATTAACTAAATACATCGACTCATTCCCTAAAGAATTGGGAGTTGAATTGGGTGTCGAATTGGTAGTACTACCAATTTTTTACCACCAGTAACTCCCAATTTTGAAAAATTGGTACCTAGTCTAGTGAAAGAAGTACATAGAATTTGAAGCTAAATTTTTTTGTACGGGCTAGACAAGGGCTCACTAGTCTCTAGCCGCAGTCATTAGACTCTAATTCATTACTAGGAACAAATTCTATGAACACTTAGAGTCACCTAAAAATTGGGAGTTACCAATTTTTTTTTAGGACTAACTACCAATTTTTAAGAAAATCAACACCCAATTTTTTTTTTTGGACTACCAATTTTATAACTTCTCCTAGAAAGTAAAATATATGTGGAAAGAAAGAACGCTGTAATAGAACAGTGTTACGGCTGCACAGAACTTCATAAATCTATAAGTTTTGTATAGTTTTATAGTGTTATTCATGCTCGAAGTCCCTCCTGGCGTGACATATCGGCAAAATATGCTTGCATAGCTTTCTTTCTCTTGCACAACCACGCAAAAACCAGATCTTCCAGAATAAAACGATCATATAAATAACGTCCCCCCTGTAGGACAAAACGTTTGCAAACCTTCTTATGATATGATTCCATTAAACACCACGGATGAGCTTAGTTGGCACGCTGTCTGCGTTTGACTTGCTCCTCCAGCGGCAGAGCGTGGTACCAACATAAAGGTTTCACTTACGGGAATGGTCCTTGTGCTTTGGATCTCTCGTCCACAGTTGACTATCCATCTGAACATATCTGCAAGCAATACCCTCCTGTCTGCAGATCCTGTGCGGTTAAAAATCTCTACAGCCCTATTCTCGTTCGTCCCCTCGACATATTTGGACACAAACAAATCAGGTGCCCGTACACTCACAAACTGACACTCTCTCTCCGCACCCCAAGATCTGAGAGCCCGACCCTCTTTCGCAAAATTTCCCGGCACCAGAGTTGGCGTCGTTTGGCCTGAATACGCAACCCAGGCTGCCGTCGCACATGTCATCTGTGTAATCTACCCCATCATCACAGTTGGCGTCGTTAGTTGTGAACATACAATCCAAGCTCTCCCTACACATGTCATCTATGCATGCTACCTGATTATCGCAGTTCGCGTTGTTGGGTGCAAAAGCACATGTAAGATTGTCATCAAACGTATCATCTATGCAGGCCACCTCATCTTCACATTTTTGATCTTTTCTTGCATTTCTTTTCCTTTTTTGTGGGTTGCTTGAACTTGAACTCTGCCGAAACGCCTATCTATATATCTATATGTATCTTGCCGGATAGGTCGGCCGGAAAGTCTATATATATATATATATATATATATATATAAGTCTTCCCGCTGGCCCCTTTCAGAACACCACTTTCATCAAGGCTGTCAAGCAGTTTCGATTTCAGCCAATTGGCGAGATCAGAAATGTCGAAGGTATCTTGGCTGCCACAACTGAAGGCAAGGAAGCTTAACAACATGGACCGAAGGTCAGACATACGGACAACTGTTGCACCAACTTCATTTGCAATTTAATAGAAGTCGAAAAAAATAGGATGACTCCAAAGCACTCTGTTGTACGCTCACTGACTGCACGAGGAGAAAATCGCTGATTCCAAAAGGGCAATTCCGTAGCTCCGGCCAGGGTTGGGTTCCAACATCTTGACAACCAAGTTTTCGCAAGGAGGGTGTTGCAGGAATTAAGTGTTGCATGCTCAATTAGCTGAATGATCGCATGCCCGAGGGTACATTGTCTTGATATGTTGCACGCCTGTGTAGCTGCACTGTACAACGTTGCACAAATGTTGCACAATGGAACAACTACTCTCACTGTATATATATATATATATATATATGAATATATATCTCTAGCTAGCTCAAGAAATATTAATATATCGATATCGATCCGTGATGCACCTGCGAGGCTGGCTCGCTCGACTGTACTGCATGAAGACACTCAATGCGTCTTAGAAGTTTGCCATCGATCGATCGACCTGCGCTCCGGCTTGGTTGGTGTTCGATTGACATTTGCTTTGTCGAAAAGAATGTACTGGGCTGATGCGCACATGATTGACTCCCAACGGTTCGTCTGACGTCTGTTTGCGTGTGCCCTCACGAAGTTTTTGAGAGGCTCCTCTGGTTCATAGGATATCAAAAGAACCGAAGAGTTCCATGCTTTGATTGAGAATGTCAACCTCAAGCGTACCCACTGAGGGAGGACAGAGCTCGGAAGGGAGCTCGGACGGGCTAATCCCTGACTTTCTGTTGGTTGGTGGAGCTAACATTCGCCAGGCGATCGTTGGGCTGGTGGAGCTGAAAACCCTCGTCGAAGCTGTTTTTCAAAAGCTTAAACAGGATTATGCGAACGCCAAGTCTGCTTCAGAAGGTTCCACCGAAGCCGAAGTTGCGGCTCTTGCAAAGGGCTTCATGTGTCGTTTGCTTCGTATTTGGGGAGTGCTCGAGAGTTCTGCCAACAAGAGTTCCGCCGAGTTCTGCCGCATTTTTTGCAAATACAAAAATCGCCTCTCATCCTCCTCCAGTGAGGCTTGCTTTGCCACTGTAGTTCAAGAAGTTCTGTACGTGAAGGGCCTTTTTCATACTGCCCTGTGGCTCTTCACTGTGAAGACCCTGATCCCCCCGACGATGCTGGAGTCGGTCTCAAAGCGAAGGGCATTCCACATGATTGATCGGCAGATGGTGAGACCTCTGAACACGATCGGAACCCAACTTCTCACGTGGTTGCTACAAGGTCAGATTGGCTTTTCCTCGATTCGGCTTTTCGATTTAGTTCTGTCTGCGAATCGAAATGTTGGTCTGTTTTCCTTTTCAGGCTCTCCCCGTCTATGCGATCAAATCTGGAATTGTACCGCCTTCATTTGGGGTCTGAAAACCCACATTCGTTCGGTGACCCAGTGAATCGATTTAGAAAGGGCCACTTCCACACTCGACGACCTGGCTCGACTTCTTGTGGTGTTCCTTCAGGACAGATCCGAGGGCAAAGTCACAGCAGATCACGAGCCTACTCATCGAATTGTAATCAGCAGGGATATTGTGATACGGCTGAATAACTGCGCCCCTCCCGAGTCTTCGGTGGCTGACAAGGCGCCGTTGGAATTTTCCCCCCTGTTCCGAATTCTCTTTGAGCACGCTCAGAAGCCACAGCCTGAGGAAGGCAGAAAAAGCAAAGACGTCATCTCTCTGTGGATGGCAGACATTGCAATTTTTGAGGTCTTTGGGATGGCTCAACAGATCAGAAGAGGGTTTTGTACCGCTTTCAGATCCCCAGAGAATGTAAACGATGCCCTTTCACTCTACAGAGCAACAGTAAAGGCAGTCGAGCTGGGTGTTTTCTGGGGATACACAATGAAGGCCTTTGAAATGAGCATCCAGAATCTCAAGGTCGTCAAGCTTATATTGAAAGACAAGATGAAGGCATTGAAGGTATTCCGCACGGTGCAGAATTCCAAAAAGAAAACTGAACCCGCCCCGTGTCAAGTGAAGAACCCCAACCCGTTCGTTGAAGGAAAGGTGCATCAAGTCAAAATCTGCGTCTTCTTTGACCTTCTCATCTACTGCCTTGAGTCTTTGCTCACAAAGGCTCAACGCAAGGCTCTCAAATGTGCAGACGGGTTGCCCACCACCACAGTCTTCATCCAGTGGCTGCAGTCGAAGCGCAAAGAACCCCTGGCGAAACTTCCGTTGAGCTCCCTTTCAGCATTTGTCGATCAAATGACGGATGCCCAAATTGTGGAGACCAGAAGAAAGGCTGAGCAGTCCGAGAACAAAGAGAGGCCCTCCTCCTCGATGGCATATTGTGGAAGCGATCCCTCATTCGCAAAACCTTCTAGTGACAACACGACTTCAGCAGCGACGGTTTACATAGAAGAACCGTTCTGGGATACCAATTTGGATTCCAGGAAACAAATGAAGAAGGCGACGTGCTTCCCTTGTGACAACTGCCGAAAGGAGATCGTCAAAGTAAAGAGCTGTGCAGTGTGTCAGCTCGCCGTGTATTGTAGTCGCAAGTGTTAGAAGGCTCACTGGAATGGAGAGCAAGTCGAGCTCCCTCCCTCCCGACCGCCGCTCCCCATGCACAAGCGGCAGTGTCCTCTTTTGAAGGAAAACGTCCTTCGAGTTCTCATATCAGATGAGTACACTGTCAGTGGCTCTCTGAGCAGCCCTAGCAGCAGCCCACCGTCTTCCGCAGTGGCGACAGAGACAGAGGAAACAAGTTCAGGGTCCGATTCGTATGATGAGCATGGTCGCTCTTTGAGCGGTGATCCTCTTGAGTCTTGAAGGTGGCTGCTGACTTTGGGGGGAAAGATTGGCATAAAATGGAGGCAGGACCTAGTGCAGGACGCAATCAATCGTTTTTTGCCATAAAAATAACAATGTACATAAAGAGTTATCCATGTGTACGAAATTCCTAGAGTACAATTTCTACAGTGAGATCAAAAGAATTAGACATAGCGTCACTCAGAAGCTGTTTTCTTTTTTTTAAAAGATCGCTTTTCGATTAAAAACAAACATTTATAAGTGCCGTATGAGTGAATCTTTTTAATTTATCTTTATGAAAAAACTTCACTTTTTATACTATAATTATTAATTCCTATCTAAATTTTTCTATTGGCTGGTGTTAAGTTTAGTGTTAGCAACTGTTAGAATAAAATATTACTTAAAAATATATAATTATAAATATCTGAATTTTTACATACATGCAGATACTAAGCCATCTAATCTAATATAGTGCATACAGTAATACAAAGTGCAATTAAACATGTCTTTGCCAATTAAAAATTGCATATTATAAATTTGAATACAATTCCCTTTTTTTTTGTTTTTATTCTTTTTTTCCCCTTAAAATTTTATGTTAAATGCCTAAATATTACATAATTTTAATAATGTTGAACATTCATTTCAAAGAAGAAAAAAAAATCATCGAAATTGAAACCAATTGAAGTACAAACAGAAATGGTGTGGAGCACAAGATCTGTATTCTATGATCATACAGGAGTTTTACACGTTAATTAATGTTTTGTATAATTGAAGTCTTGGCATCGATCCTAGCATCAATCTTTCGTCTGCCTTTCCAGCCTTTCTTTAACGCGAGCAGATTTGGATCAAAGTGGTTAGGTAGTAGTAGAATGCGTCTCTCCGACTCACTGCCTCGCGGCCGGAGGCACCGGAAGTGCCACTCGCTCCGGAGATTTTGACAGCTGCACTGTGCGGTCAAGCACACTTTCCAAAATCTGCTTCACGGAAGAAATGAGGCTCTCCTCTCTGCTCGCGGCACTCGCGCCTTTCGGCACTGCAGCAGAAAGTGCTGTATCTCCGTGTTTGCCCCGCATGTTGGCATCTGCACATTCGTCAAGCAGAAGCTGCCCATAGTGGGGTCGGGGCCTGGCAGCAGCGTTCATGAGAGCAGTCCACCCAACTGCACCCGTGGCGTTGATGAAATCTTTCGTCTCACGAGACAGTGAGAGGAGGAGCAAGTCCTCAAACTTATGTCAAGAAAAGGAATGAACGAGGGACTCAACTTCAAAGAGGCGGAAAAGGGGCCGATACATCGAATAGGACACAGAAGAAGGGCTCCAGGTCGCCTTTTGTATCTCTTTGGTTGCGCGGACGCATTGACAAATGTATGTTCGAGAGGAGCAGAAAGGAAACGAGCAGCGAAATGAGCAAATACTGTTCGGATTCCCACTTTTCCTTCGGCTGGCTGGCTGCCTCATTGTGAGACGGTTTCCGGATGGATTGATGTTGACAAGAGTGGGCGGATAGAAGACGGCGAAGGAAAAACTCTTGTGATTTATTCAACTTCCACTTTCTCTCTCGAGGCATCAGCCGGTCAGTCAGTTCTCCATGCATTCAATCCCCCGAGTGGCATGGACCCATTGGCAACCTCATTTTCTCCCACGACCGACCGCCTTTTTGCCCTGTCATTCTTCATCCTCTTCCAGTCTTCGTCTGCTCGGCCGGGGAGGGGACATGAATTCCTCCTCGTCCAACTCCTCTGCCCATTTCCTCTTTCGCACCCCCTGTAGCTCGCCCTCCCCCTCCGGCTCCTTCTCTGAGTTCCATTCACGCTCCTCCTTGGTCTTCTTTGTCTTTTTTAACTTCTTTGCCCCCTTGTCTCTCGACTTCTCTGCATCCCTCTCTGTCTTCTCCTTCCTCATCTTTTTTACCTTTTCCCTCTCCCCCTCTGCCTTCGAGACTGCGTCCTTTCCCCCCTCCTTCAGGTGAGACGAGGGAGGACCCTTCTGACGGCGCGAGACAGAGACGGAAGAAGAGGCTGCGACCTGGGACCTGGCTTTACCTTGATCCGTCTTCTCCTCTGCAGGTGTCGAGAGGCCATCCTCAACACTCGCCTCTTCTCTCGGCCCCCTCTTTTCATTTCTCTTTCCTTTCTTTGTTTTCTTCGTTGTCTCATCGGATTCGTGCCCGTCCAATTCTCCCTCTCCCTCTACGTCTCTCCGAGCAACAGAACCCTCCACAAGCTCCCACTCGGGGGGCAGCCACTCGGGAAGGTTCTCTCTCTCTCGCGTCTCCTCCTCTGAAATCCTCCTCCTGACCAGCTGGTCTTCCCAACATTCGGACTGAGACTGCCGTTCTCGACGGTAAAGGATCACCGACTCCCGCAGCGCGACTTGGAGGGGAAGAGGGAGGTTGCAGCCTTTCGCCTGCAAGTAGTTGCCTAGCACCCTGCAACCGCCTGAAGCGCGCGCGCACACACACACACACACACACACACACACAGAGAGAGATAGAGGGGGG
>JAHBMJ010000844.1:10195-24624 GCA_018398765.1 Chromera velia | reverse complement strand
GGGGGGGGGGGGGAGATACATACATACATACAAGAAAGAAGAGAAGGCCAGAAAGAGAGAGAAGAAAACGCGCTGAGAGATACTGGGAGGAAAGGGAAGGGTGCAAACAAAAAAACACATTCAACCAGTAACTGTTCATGAACAGGAGTGGAAGGACAGTCAAATGAGCAGATTGGAGGGAAAGAGAGGGATATTTATGCACGGTCACTGACATTTCTCGTCTTCAGGAGGTCGTTAGGATGGCCAGCATTCTCAATTCGCTGCAGAGGTGCGAAGAACACTCTGTATGAGCCCCCTTTGCTCTCCACGATGTCTTCTATCACCTGCATCACACGCCCGGAGAGATAGAGAGGCAGACAAAAAAAAGGGGGGGGGAACTTTCAGATCTGTTTGAACCATACGTGCCACCGCGCGCAACTCACCGAGTGGGGGGACGTATCAAGAAAGGGTGATATTGTTTTTGGCAGACCGACAGCCATTCACATGAAGGGACACGGAATCAAAAGCAAGGCCACTCAAAGTCTTGAGAGGTGCTCCTATCATTTCTGCTTGCAGGGAGCTCTCAGCCGCGGAGGGACACTGCCGATCGGTTACCTGCCGAATGTGTCACCGGCATACTATCAAAGAATTTATCTAACGCCAAATACATCAACCTATCAAAGAGGCGAAAGGAACGGAGAATCTCTATTGCACTTCTTTGCCTTCCAGACATGCAGGAATACAGACTCACATCCCGATACGGGGGAATGCCCTCCTTCTGGTGGAACTCCTGTACGAGAGACCGAATCGCTGCCGTCTTCGCGTTGTTCTTCTCCAGCTTCTGAAAGGGGAAAGTCGGGTTGAGTAGAGAAGAGAAGAGAAAGGGACTTGAGCAGAACAGAAGAAAGACGGCAAGAAGAGAGACGGCAGGAGAACGAAACAGGTCGATTGAAACGAGGGCGACACGGGAATCAGACGAACGATATAGTGAAGGATTTCGAAAGAGATCGGATTACACCGATAACAATCATCCCATTTAGAAAAACAAATGCGGCACCTCACCGAAGCTGGGCATGAATCAGGGATGCTTGGAGGAGAGAAAAGGGATTGCAAGGAAACGCAAGGTGATTCTCCAGGGGTCTATGCTTCCCCTCCTACCAGCTGCATTACAAAACACGAAAATTATCAAGGATTTCTCACAAAGTGTCTGCGAAGAACAGGACGAAACAAAAAGACAGGCACAGGAGCATAAAGACAGAAAACGAGACAACACAGGCAGGCAGCAACGTAAAGACATATATTTATGTACTAGCATTCCTCTGTACACGAATGAAAAGAGACGGACCCCGACCGGGATCCACTCGACGCTTCTTTCCCCTGGGTTCCCCTCCTTGCCCCGAAACTCGACCCGATAGCAGCACACTCCCCTCGGTACACTGCCGGGGCCAGTTCGGAGACCCTCATCAGGAAGGTACACGTACTTCCTCCCCGACACTCTCCACGGATCCTGAGCAGGACAAGCAGGCAGAGGAGCGAGAGATGGAATAAGGTGCGGAAAACAATGTTCAGTGAAGATGGAACGAAAAGAACGACCTTAAATTAGAACGAAGAAAAGAGAGAGGGTTGGCAGGCACGTGTATGCGCAAGGGAGATGCAACACAAGACAAGACGAAAGAGCAAGAAAAATTACCAGTGAACTGCTCTCCAAAAGAAGGAGGCACTCCAATCTGAAAGAAGATGGAAAACCCATTTTGTCGCTTTTTTTTCTCCACAATTTTCTGCGCGTTTAGTAAGTGCAAAAGTTTGTGTGTAACCAAGTAACTTGCGTGGCTCTTGCGTACAGCAAATCACATTCTGGAGAACAGAAGGAGGGGTTTGTCTCCACCCCCCAACCCATACTGCACTCTCTCTCTCTCTCTCTCTCTGTGTGTGTGTGTGTGTGTGTGTGTGTGTGTGTGCGTGTCCGTTGTGCGTCAGCTTGTCAGTGTTTCTGCGTTTCTGACCGTCCGGGAACTCTTCCGAGGGATCTCTGTGGTGAACTTCAGGCCTTCTCCAGAAACCTGCATGGGCACTTCATGTCTCTTTGCCAGGCACAGCACACCCGCGGTCGCGGACGACCCCTCTCCTACCCAGCGCCTCATCCCCACCCTGCACACTGCCCAGTCATCTCGCGCGTCGAGTATGACCGTGTACACCTCGAAGTTCTCCGCCCCCTCCTGGCTCTTCTCTTTTCGCGCCTTCCTTTTCTCACTCAGCTTCTGCATCCGCTGTTTCTGCTCTTCGTGCACCGAAGTGAAGGAAGGCAGGAAGTAAGGATAGCACCCGACGTCTCCCTGCAGATCACCCAGATGTAAACGGACAGGCAAACATACGGATGAAGGGGGAAAGACGTGTGGAAAGCAAACAGGGCAAAATCAGAATCGAAGTACGCTTGTAGAGATCCAGGCTCCCCTTCCCTTCAACATGCATGCAAGCACTGCGGGGCGAGAGGCGAAATGTCGACAGTTCGGACCCTAGTTTCGGACTGTGGCCCTCTCATCCGTCTACGCTGCACATCGCACCTTCCGTCCCACTCCAACAGCCGATAGCAGTTCCTCACACGGACAGCCCAAGAAAAGCTGCCGAGAAAAAAACAAGCAAATCCCACCCTTCCTTTTTTTTCATCAATGAACATACTTTCTGTTGACACACCAACAAGTGAAACGTGGAAACTCTTTGAAAGTATGGACTTGTCAAAAGGCGAAAGATCACTCTCTTAGGACTCTTCTGATCCACCGTCGTCACACAGTCGCTCACAATGAGTTCAATTGATCAGCATCCTGACACTCCCATTTATGTCGGGAAGCCACAAAAAAAAAACCTTTGACTGACTTTTTTTGATTCCTCGCCACCTCCATCAGGACGATCACTGCAGAGAGGAAGCAGTGCACATCGAAAGATGAGGATATCGAAAGGGGGGCCATTAAAGATGCAGCTGCATTCTCAATGTCGCCTTCCAGAAATCCGACAAACACAACAGGAAAAAACAGGAACAATAACAGGAACTGTCTGGCAGAGGGCGAACGCAGGCCATCCAAGCAAAAGAGATGAAGACAAAGAGTCACAGAGACGAGCAAAGTTCATGTAGAGCTACAGAAAAACCGGGACGTACCCGTCATCACCAACATGCGACCCTCGCGACCTCCTCTCCCCACGGGGCTTTGCCCTGTTCCGTTGATGATCTTCCATAAGTCCTCTGCAGACACTGGAGAGACACACAAGAGCTTCTCTTCTAAGAAGCTGTAAAGGGCATCGAAAGAACCACGCGGGTGATGAAAGTTGCCTGGAGAGAAACCGAACGGAAGCTCGGCGAAAATCACTCTGACCAGAAAGATTCGATGTTGCTGGAACGTATCCTCTTCGATGCAGCTTCTCCAAGACGCGTGGAGCGTCGCGGACGCGTTCAGTTGACGGCGCAGAGACTTCTTTGAGTAAAGGACCACTGCCCTCCCCCGCAGCCTTGCCAAGCGGCCCTTCAAGACTGTGGGGGGTGCCACAGTGGCCCACAGAGACACCTGGACCCCCTTGGCTCCCTTCCTCAACTTGTTGACCTTCTCCTCCATCTCCTCAGCACTCTCTCCCTCTGCGTCAGCCTCTTTAAGAGACTGAGCAAGAACCACCTCTATCCCTACTCTCGTGGCGGCGAGGGTCTCAGCGAGTCCGCCTCCTGCCTCCATTTTTTTCAAACAAAAATAAAGTCACCGCGGAGCGCGACGCAAAGACACAGGTGACGAAGAGCTGTCTCTGTGGAGACGCTCTGCTTTCGGATCAAGCAGAGACCTTGAGGGGATTCCAGAGGATGGATCTTCTCTGGACTCCGAGACTATTGCTTGGACCAGAGCCAGACTGCGCACGTCTTCGGGCCCAGGGAAACGGAGACAAGTACCCAGATCGGGTGACGTTCACGTCGGTTAATCGAAGAAGTACGTCCGACCTGCGAAGGGAATCGCATTTGTTTTTTCTCAAGGACATTCCATTCCTGTTGACACTTCTATGCAACCAGGGCTTCCGATAGACACAGACACATCTTCTCCAGATGGAGTTAAGTTGTGTGAAGTGTTGCATGGCTGCATGCATGTGTTGCTTTTAGGCACATCCTGGCAGGGCTCCAGTGGGCTAAAAGAGAAGCCGTGCATGCCCCCCAAGCACTTTCCGGGGCCGATTTGACGCACGCATTCACCTGTATAAATAAAAATATATGTATGAGACGCTTAAATTCCGCTCGCTTCGCACGGACACGCGCGGGTGTTGGCAACCTCGCGCGGCGTACACTGCGCTCGATCTATTTTCTGCCATTTTTTTCGACTTGAGTTTCGAGAGATCGTCAGAGTGATCTCTGTCCCAATACCACGCAGCCACAACTTCGTCTGCACCCGCCACATCATCCGTCTACACGTTTCGTAGCCGATCCCAGCTGCGTAACGGTCCGCTGTACAGACACAGAAAGCGTCAAACGTTCACAAGCTTCTCGAAAACCATCTCTCAGAAGGAGTCTTCGACATGTCATCACTTTCATTGCCCAGAGTGACCGTCTCGCCGTCTGAACCAGCAGCACCAGCGGGCCCACATGTAGTGTGTCACGGCACTGCGTGGGTGCTCATCAATGCAAGCCCAGAATCCTTGCAATTCTACAGCATATCGAGGGATGAGGTCAAGGTCCCGCATTTCTCAATCGCGGAGTTCAAAGATCTGGCAGCGCAGCAGCATTATGTGCTGATTGACAGAGCATTCAACGGACGGAAGTGGTGGTTCCCCACAGGAGAGGTCTTCGAGAGGGTGGTCAAAATGGGGGAGCGGTACATGGGTGATATTCGTTTGGACTTTTTGGTGGGAGCCGCCAGGGATCGGTACTCCATTTGCCGCGTGTGTGGCAAGACCGCACCTGCCAACAAGCTCGCGACGACTCACTACAGTAACCGGACCCACAAGAATTGCTGGAAGGAAATCTGTGAGAGACTTGGAATTGATGATGGGTCGGTGTCAGATAGGTCGGGACGTGGCAGCTGGAGGGGGGGGAAGTCCAGGAACGAGAACAACGCCAAGAAAGTGCGCAAAGAGCCCAAAACGACTCCGGCAGCCTCGTTTGGTCGTCGTATTTTCTCCCAGGGGGTGGACACGGAGAGGGAAGTGAAAGGCTTTCTCGAGAGATCCTTCGAGAGGGCACAGACAGAAGTGATTGAGAGCCTCAGGCAGACGGAGGTCAAAGCCAAAGATGTGGAGTTGGGGCAAGAAGTGGAAGGCGTGGAGGCACATGCCGAGTTCGCTCTGACCTCCATTCTTCCCTCTTCCACTCTGGCTTTGAACAGCCACAGCGAAGGTGGTTTTGCATTCCTTCGTCTCGAGTTGAACAGAGCGGCAGCCATCCGTCTGTGCACGCTCTTCCAGTTGGGATGCAGATTCATGGTTGAGTGGGGCAGGGGTATCTTCACAGAAGCAACACCCTTCACCCTCCGAGACGTTGAAGGCATGAGTGAGATGGATCCCCAACTGACAAATCTCCTCTCTCAACAATTCGCCTACCTGAAGACCCCCATCCCCCCCCTCCCTCCAGACTCTGTCCAGCCCCGTGTTCGCATTCCCATGATGGAGAACGCGTTCAACTTTTTTGTTGCCGTGTGTTCAGGTCCATCCTCTTCCGCTTCCTCTGCTTCCCTCTCCTCCACGGAAGAGACGGCAGCTGCGTCCCTGCACCGTGCCGTCTCCGTTCCTTCCATCGTCTTCAGAGACGCTGAAGAATTTCGGGCCATTGCAGTCAGAGAGATGGGCTCCCTCCCCTCACCCCCACAGACGGCAAGTGGGTACGCAGAGAGCGAACCCCCCCTTCCCCCTCTTCACATGACCGCATCCACAGACACACACTCCCAACACAGTGGGATGGAAGACTCCCAGTGGGAGCAGAGCCAAACGGAGAGCGAGTGCAGTGAGATCAGGGCCTTCCAGGGCCTGTGTGTGAGCGCAAATGGAAACAGAAAGTGGAGGGCCACAATCGGGTCGGGCCCCGGCCCAGAAGACCAAGTCGTTTCCGCAGGGGCCTCTTCTCTCTCCCCCCCAGTGGTGTACAGAAACGCTCACCGCCGCACCCTACAGAGTCAAACTCGATCCCACACGATCCCCCCCCCATCATCCGCAGAGACGGCAACAACCCACAGATCCCCCAATTGGTCGAGTGGCGGGTCCTCGCATAACGCCTCCCCCGCCCCGTGGCCCTATGGGATGAATACAGCAGAGTCCCGCTCTGTGAGCCCCCACTGTGCCTCTTGGCGGCACATGCCTGTTGTTGAGGGTGAGTCTGTGATGAGAACGGGTGGAGGCACCTCGGTGAGAGACCTCCTGAGAATACACGAGGAGAAGGGGGGGCCTGGCCAGTCGAGGGTCTAGAGAGATGACTCTATTCCCCTCCCTCCCTCCCTTCTTCTGTCAAATCGTCTCATTTGTTTATGTCGGAGTGTGTGAAAGAGGGAGGCAAGCAGGGGAGGCTTTGGGAGGGGGCAGAGGACTTTGGTTGGACGTGTGCTCCAAAGTAGTGATCGAATGGTGGGTGGAAAAGGAGAAGATGATGCATGGAGCGGTGGGAAAGAATTCAGCTTGCGTGTCTGGCCATGCGTCTCGGTTCCTCGGTCACACTGCATGGTGTCTGTGTGCATATGAGAATGCGTTGAATGGGAATGAAGTGTCGGTGACCTCCTTGTCTTCACCCCCAACTCGCTGTTTGCCTAAATGATGGACTGGGAGAGGGGTAGAGAGAAGGAAGGAGCGTGTGTTTGATGATGGGATTGGTTGACCGCGTCCGCCTCTCCTGAGTGGCGTGTGTGTTGTACATTGCAGTGTTGTGTTATTTTATGCTGTGCTATTCCTCTTGTTTCCTCGCCATGTTCTTCGTCCTTCCTTGCTATGCTGTCCGGAACTGCACATGCATGTTTCGCCTTCATCCCTTCTCCCTCACCTGCTCTCTCTTTCCCTCTCACCCTTACACCTGCTCTCTTTCAGTCTCTTCGCTCTTCCCACGTCTCTATTTGTTTGTGTGTGGGCGAGACAACAAGAGAATGTAGATATCCTTTTATGAAATCTCTTTTGTGAATTCGCTCACCGCGTGAGGAAAAAGAGAAAAGAAAGGGGCGTTAAGTTTTGAATCAACTTACGGGGATGTACTTGATTAACCGTGTCACCATTTTCTTTCTTTGATTTCTTAACTTTCGTCCCTCTTGCTTTCGCGTTTAGTAGCGAAAAAGAGAGAGAAAGAGAAACAGAGAGCGGAGAGGGAGAGGCCGTAACCACACCAGACGTGCAGACAGCTAGAGAAAGATACATGCATGTACAGGGATACCGTCGGTCTTCTGATTTACGTTTACAACTGAGTGAGTGATATTGTCAGGCAGGCTCTATGGGCAGGGGTCAGAAAGATTTCACGTGAGACTTGACAGTGTGGGAAAGGTATGAAAAGGGAATCGCGAAATGCATGATGAAAGGATTTGAAGAGGCGAGGGGGAGTTGCCAGAGTTGAGTGACTTTAATACAGAAGTAGTGCGCATGTGTGGACTTTGTTTTGCATGGATTTGATCGACTGTATTGTCATCGAGAAGAAAGAAGTGAAGTTTAAGGATATTCACGTAGAGTCTTGGGAAACAGGCAGCGATCGATACCGCCTAGCGATACCGCATTCATATGATCAGTTTCCCCCCCCCAATTGAATCGATTCGATCGATGGAGTCAATTCAGAACCTATATTGCCTAGTATAGTGCAGAACTTATGAGAACTTAATTATATGTCTAAAAACTGTTTAAAAAAGTTGTGTCACGTTACTCATATGTACTGCAGTATTTTTTTATCTTTCAAGCTAGCTTTTAAAACACTTAAATTACAAGTTAAGTGACAAAGACTTTTTATTTACGATATATTTTAGCTAAATCATCATCATCATCCTAGTTATCATCATTATACATAATCGCTGTCAGCCCATATTTCTAGGTTTCTAGCGTTTAGTGACATCGCACTAGGCAGTTCCCTCACAACTCTTTCACCTCTCCTTCTCTCTTCTCTATTGGTCTGTCCTCTATGCTCTGTGTCATGCGAAGTCGTGTTGCTTCTTTCCTCTCTTCTCTTCACCTCCAAAAGCAAGACCTCCCTAAAGCAGTCCTGTGTACATATAGAGGAGGGCTGTGCCCATCATTTCGTGCATCTATCAATAAGTTGCTCCCGAAAGAGACCGCCAAGCTCCTCTCTCTAAGTGAGGCAGAGGCCCGCAGCGTGTGGTCACTGCAGTATGAAGATATGAGGCAAAGAGAATGGAAAACAGAAAGAGCCCTGGTAGGGAACCGGTTGAAAAGAGAAATGGCGGTCCAGACAGAAGGGGAGTGGTTGAAGGGATGAGCAGCTGAGAATGAAGACGACAACAGTTATCCAAGAAGAAACCCATCACTCTACCCACCCAACGCTGCATACACCGCTTTTCAGAAAGCACATCCATCGAGAGAGAGATTTGCTAAACTGCTCCTTTCCACCCAATGAATCTATTCAGGAAAGAAGGTGTCGGTGCCGTGCTCTCTGCCCTCGCCCTTTCTTCAGGCAGGCATTTCCATCACGCCCCTTTTGCTCAAAGTCGTGGGGGGGGGGGCATGCCATGGCGGGGTGCAGGAAAAATTGTATGCGCGTTGTCTGGATCAAGACAGACGACCGGTTGACGATGCTGTGCATCGCCTGACTGATTGCATAGGGAGGAGAGAGGAGCAAGCAGCATTGAAAGCGGTAGTGAGAGAAGTGAAGGATGGTCTCTCTCTTTTTGACAGGGTTACCGCTGCGCAAAGAGTGGCAGCAATCTCTAAGGTTAAAAGGGCGGGCCCAGCAGAGGTAGAAGCCGTTGAGAGCTGCTTCTTGATGCTTAATCATAAGCCACGGCAGGGGTTTGAAGCAATAATGAGGTGCTTGAGAGAGGTAGAGAATTGAGAGCATGCGTTTGATCTAGAATAATCGATCGATCAAACATCCTATGCATGAATGCATAGATGAACGGACCACCCGAGCCCAACAGAGGCTAGGGGTTAAGTCTTCTATCATCATCCTAGTTATCATCATCATACATAATCGCTGTCAGCCCATATTTCTAGGTTTCTAGCGTTTAGTGGCAACGTACTAGGCAGTTCCCAAATTAAAAGGATTATTAAAGGGGCTAGACCCGGGTAGTAGACCGGCAGAGTCCCCCCACAAGCCGTTTGCTAGGGAAGCAGAACCACCGGCCATATCCCTCTAGGGCCATGTGAAAATTCATTTGCGTGCCAATGGCACGCAAACGGGCTCTAGGGGGGGGGAGGGGGTCTTTGCATGCCATCGAGCCTTTTTGGGGCATTCACCTCAGTGGGGTCTGGTGGACAAGCCATAAGTGCTCAATCTTGATCCCTATGATTGCCACATAAAAACCACCAAATAGTTTCTCCAGATATCATCTGGTGCCTCAACTTCTGCCCGCTCCAGGCACTGTATTTGTTATGGAAAGAGGGGGAGGTTAGTGACCATGTTTGATTTGATTATATTTGATTTGATTTGATTTGATTTGATTTGAGCTTCAACCTTAAATATTTGATATTTGAGGTAAGATTTGAGGTTAACCTCTTAGGGTTCCTCACTGAGTCACTGACTTACTGTCACTCTGATCATTTTTCTCATGACAATAGTTATCTGAACATTTCTGATATGTATTTCAAAAATTTAAAAAAATATATGACTTTCCTACGTGCGACCACATGTCGAGGGTGATCGACACTCGTCGGGTTGCTGCTTTTCTCAACCTGTCTTTGATTGACAGAATAATCTCGTTCTTCAGTGTTGGGAGCACAAGTCTCTGTACCTTCCCCACAGACGGGAGATCATAGCGGGGGTCCAGTGCTTTGACCAGCTTTCGCAATGCCTCATTTTCTATGAGATGAGGCCAGCCAGCACTGGCCAGAAAGTCAGTGGTCAGCATATCGCACTTGATTCTCTTCTCATGCGTCTCTGCATATGGTGCGACTACGGCTTCTACTTCATCTTTGGTGGGAAAAAACGTTCGCACATCAGGCTGCTTCGTCCCCCCCGCCCCCTCCGACCACTTCTCCTGTCTTTCTTGGAGCAGCTGCACATGTTTGTCAGACGTGATCGTCAAGCTATGCTGATTGATGAGGTGGGTTTGAAAAGAACTGGTTGCTGCTGCTGCATACTCACAGCCACAAATAGTTTCTCCTTCCCCGGGAGTTCCCCCTCGGCTCCTTGTATTTTCACCTGACACTGAATCACATTTGCCCCCTTTTGCACGGACCATATTTTTTTTGCATACCCGGCTCTAAAAACAAATGCCTCCTTCTTCCTGTTCGACCCTGTCGGATTGTGTGACATATCTTTACGGGGTGTAAAATGTTTGCAGACGCTCAAAAAGGGGGCCGTAAAAGATGTTCCAGCACCAGAAAAGTTAACATAGCTGTTCGGGAAAACGTTCAGCTGATCGGTTTACCTCTGCATGAAGTAAAAAGGGGTGAAACGTCAATTTCAGTACAGCTCAAAACGTTTTTTTTTTTGAGAGCAAACCATCAAGATTTAAGTTTTTTTATTTGAATCAGCATGCGTGACGGATCGGTACTTGTAAAAATTGTTTTGGGACCTTCATATTTGAGGTTGAAAGTCATATTATTTGATCGTATTTGATAGGTCTTTAAACACTAGGTCCTCCCTGACCGGATATTTGATTTGAGCTTAAGCCCTACCTCAAATCAAATCAAATCAAATCAAATTAAATCAAACATGGTCACTATTGATATTGATTGATAGATAGGCTCCGCACTAGGCCTTCCCGCTATGTTCATCTGTTGCCAGAGCTAGCAGGGCGGGGCGTTCCTTTTATATTTTCAAATTTTTAAGAGTAAAACACACGATAGAAATAGATGTACAGACAAACGCATGAATAGAATGTATTCCGTAGAGCGTGTATATGAAATCATGCAATGGCCTCGCTGTGAAAGATGATTTTGTACAAACAAAAGTTTCAATTTGTTCTGAACCCTAGAGAGCGACGAAGGTACAGTTTCCAGACTCGAAGTAGCTTCGTCATTCGAAGACGCAAACGGACTGGGAATGACCCCAGCTCGCCGCCATGTGTCATTCGAGATGCTGCAGTGACAGCACATGCCGCGATAATCAACAAGAGAGGCAAGGCGGAGACAATACCGAACAGACAAAGCGAAGCTGCAAAAAAAAACCCAAACTCATTTTTAACAGACTCCGCAGCCAATCCAGAAGCTTTGACTTCATCCTGAGAGATGGAAATACTTTCCTCCATACACCCAATCGGCACTCTGCCAGCCGATCGAAATTTATCCTTTGCGGAACTTTGACAGACACGCAAAATAAAACGCCCCTGCCGTCCCACCCATTCGTTTTCCGCATCGCTAAAGACCCCAATTACAGATGCAATCGGTACAACGAAGACCACTCTCGATGACTCCCCTGGGTCCAATTGCACTCCTGCAAACCCCCGGAGATCGATTCGGGGGATGGCGCCCCCTCCACTTTTCACCGAAACGCTTTTTCTTTCGGATCCCCCCCTCCCGGGGCTCTCTAAATACCCCACCCCCGACATTACATACAACTGAATGCTCTCGTATCCTTCCCTCTTTCCTGTGTTCACAACACGACAGCTGACCAAAACGACAGGCCCCTCATTATTCCTCACTCCATACAGACCCCCCCGAGACTCATTACCCCTCCTCGCCGCCCCCCTACCCCCCCCGTGAGAGAAACCCCCTACAGGCCCAGTATACCCAAACACTAACCCCTCCCCTGTCGTGCTACTGCCTCTCTCTCCCCCCCCATGCGCATCCATTTGTCCCTCTGGGAACTTCACAGCAGAGACGGAGGGAAGGACAGAAAACTCCACAGGTCCCTCCAAGGAGAAGGACGTGAATGACAACCCAAATCCAAAAGGAAAAGCCTCAAACTCAAACCCGTCTCCACCCTCAGGGGCAGACTTTTTAATGGCCTTTGCAAATGGTGTCCATACCCCTCCGCCAAGAAAGAGCGGCCAAGGGGGGCGCACTGATCTCACCTGTTCAGCGAAGTAGTGCCTGTACCCCACGCGGAGCCCTTCAGAATACACTGCGGTGCGATGTGGCGTATCTGACCCTACTTCCCCTCCACGTCCCTGCAAAAATGAAAACCAACTAGAGCCAGTACTGACTCGCTGGGAGGGGTCAACCTCCCCCGTCTGCTCCGGATGAGGCAACCACGCTCGTGGATTTTGCACTGAAGGGAATGAGACTGGGAGACGGCCCCGGAAGGCAGATTCCCCCAACAACAGACGGGCACTCGCCATACCCGCCTCCTGTCCCATAAGTCCCTCCCACACAATCGCGTCGGCCGTCTGGTCCTCCAACCACGGTGCCGCAACCGCACCACCCGACCGAACAACAACCACCAGACGCCCCTCTCTATCCCCCTTCTCCCCCCGACACGCTAACGCAATCTTTCGGACCAACGCATCCTGTGGTGCCCCCACACTGAGGATATCGCTTCTGTCATACCCCTCGCCTGAAGGGACAGACACAACGACCACCGTCACGTCGACAGAGGCCGCCAGACTCCCAGCCTCCGCAATCGATTCTGCAGAGGGAGACGGGAGCATAGTGAAGGGCTCCCACTGCTCTACACCCGAAAAGGGGGTTTCCCAAACTAGGCCTGAAAGTACTACGCTAGACTCTAGGCCCAGGCGTGAGATTTCTGATCGCATTGCGTCTAGGAGAGGGGGGCGATGAGGACCCTCCACCCACCCACTCCCCCCCCCAGCGGTCTGCCCACTCTCTCCAATCACAGCTATTCTCAAAACCGTCTCCTTTTCCTTCCACGCTGGGAGACTGGCCTCCCCCTTCATTCCATCTCCCGACGAAAGAACCTGCCGTTCCAAAAGGGGCAACGTGCCCCTCTCGTTCTTCAACAACACTGCAGAACTTTCAGCTACAGCACGCGCAACTGCCGCGCTTTGATCTGATGTCACATTGGCAGCAATCCTTCCCTGATTTTCAAATGCAGAGGGCAGAGGTTGGTATCCCTCGGTCTGACTGTCTTTCCAAAGTCGGTTGATTGGGGTCAAAATTCTCAGCAACGCATTGTCGATACGAGAGGACACTTCAGGTTCAGATGCCACGGCTGGTGTCAGCTGCTTGAACGCTGCGCCCCACGGCATTTCCTGGTCTAGTCCTGCCAACAGACCGTCCCTGGCGTCCAAAACACTGGCACCCCAGTCAGTCATCACCCAACCTTTAAACCCCATCCCTTCTTTCAATACAGAAGTCAACTCAGGGGCTTCACACGCATACCGCCCATTCACCAAATTGTACGCACACATCACCGCATCTACCCCCGCATCTAGAGCCCCCCTGAACCCAGGCAGGTACAGTTCCTCCAACACCCCCCTTGACACATGGCTGTCGAGCGTCAATCGCCCGTTGTGTCCGGGCCCTTCTTGTTCATTCCCTATGAAATGTTTTGCCACAGTCAGCACACCCTCACTCTTCATGCCCTTTGTGATCGCATACGCCATGTGGTAATTCAGCAGAGGATCTTCCGAGAGATATTCAAAATTCCTCCCCCCCCAGGGCACGCGTATGAGCTGCACTGCAGGCCCCAGAGACAGGGGTATCCCCTTCATCCGAAACTCTCTTCCGATCGCCCTGCCGTACTCTTCCATCAATGTAGGGTCCCAGCAAGCTGCCGCATTCAAAACAGAGGGAAAAGCTGTTTGCGTTCCTTTGGGCCCCCTGACTCCCTGAGGACCGTCATGGGCGTAGACGGGTGGGAACGTCAGAGACGGGAAGGCCGGAACTCTCCCTGCGATGTCGGGAAGGTCACTGGAAATCCCCCTGAGGAACTCTAGTTTCTCTTCCACAGAGGCAGCTTTGATGGCCTCCTCCACGTCGGAGGAAGAGACGGGAACGGAGGAGGCGAATACAAGGGATATGAAGCAGAAGACAGACGTATGCCGGTGCCGTCTCCTCTTGGCCCGGTCAAACGATTTTGGGAGACGGGAAGACATCTTGTAGATTACAAGTCTTCAAGGACATGCGACAGTGGAAAAGGAAAGTCGGGTAGAATTGAACACTGGCCCGACCGTCTTGACCTTTGACAGGACAGGAATGCCGGTTGCTGATGGTTGAACTGGACCTCAGCGTAGACACAGTAACGCCGGACCGTCGATCTGACACTGCATGAGATCGACGGGTTCCCTTTTTTCACGGCCGCGGGCCTTGCGGCCGCTGCATCTGCCGCAAGCAAGCTTGCGAACGGCCCCGGAAAGCAAGAAAAATGAGACTTCACGATTGACGCACGCCGGCCAGCCGACCGGGCGGTCGCGCCGACCCCCCCCCCCCCGCGGGAAAAGCCGCAGACCCCCCCCTCC
>JAHBMJ010000843.1:30177-39902 GCA_018398765.1 Chromera velia | reverse complement strand
AGAGAGAGAAAGAGAGAGAAAGAGAGAGAGAGAGAGAGAGAGAGAGAGAAAGAGAGAGAGAGAGAGAGAGAGAGAGAGAGAAAGAGAGAGAGAGAGAGAGAAAGAGAGAGAGAGAGAGAGAGAGAGAGAGAAAGAGAGAGAGAGAGAGAGAGAGAGAGAGAGAAAGAGAGAGAGAGAGAGAGAGAGAGAGAGAGAAAGAGAGAGAGAGAGAGAGAGAGAGAGAGAGAGAAAGAAAGAGAGAGAGAGAGAGAGAGAGAGAGAGAGAAAGAGAGAGAGAGAGAGAGAGAGAGAGAGAGAAAGAGAGAGAGAGAGAGAGAGAGAAAGAGAAAGAGAGAGAGAGAGAGAGAGAGAGAGAGAGAAAGAGAGAGAGAGAGAGAGAGAGAAAGAGAAAGAGAGAGAGAGAGAGAGAGAGAGAGAGAGAAAGAGAGAGAGAGAGAGAGAGAGAAAGAGAAAGAGAAAGANTCGAGGTAAGTAGGTAAGAAAGAGTGAGACAGGCCTTTCACGGGAGCAGAGAGTATGTATGGCAGGAGAAGTGTGACTGAATAGATAAATGACTATCAGTGAATGAAAGAGCAGAGAGGTGTGGTGGGTAGGACATGGTAGAAAAGAGTGATGAAAGATAAACAAAACAGACGAGTGTACACTGTACGGAGGGGCTTGGCAATCGGTTGGTAGAAAGTGAAGGGTAGGGGCATATTCAATCAGACAGTGTACTCGATGGTAGAAAGCTTGTGGTAGAAGAGCGAAAGAGAGAGAGAAGGGAAGAAAACAGGCAGGGAGAGAACACAAGTGGGTCGGTTACTTGATAGGTCGGTTGGGTGGCCTTTTCCTTCCGTTCGCGTGTTCTGTCAGTCAAAAACAAAAAGAAGTTATTTCAAAAAAAATGCGTTTTTATGGTTTGACTCTACGAAGCCCTGGCCCTTGAATTGTGACCATTCAACCACCCTTTGCATCAACTGATCTGTATGGATGAATCTGTATGGGTTTTTTTTTCATTTTTCAATTCTTTTTTTTTTTTGTAAAAAAAAATGGCCAGCTCCAGGTGGGGCCCTATCTGAAAGCGGTGTAAACGCTCCCATCGCGCATGTGCGCGTTGACGACAGATGTACAACAATGGCGCAAAATATAAGAGTAAAGGGTGACATGGTGTTTGTCTGTGTGCGAGTCAGTGGGTGTCGGCAGGTGTTTGTCTATAGGTACGTTAGGGTGGTATACGCCCATTTGGTCACAATTCAAGGGCCAGGGCATATATTGTCTGTCCGTCCTTCCCGTAGATCCTGTATATGTATAGGTTTGTCCTCTTTGATCGCTGTGGTGCGGTGACTCTATTTCTATACGAGTCGTATAATTGCATATGTTTATAGTTCATCGTTCTTTCCCCCCCCTGTTCCCTCTTTCTTTTATCCACCCCCCCCTTCATCTGTCTATCTACCCCATCCTGTTCCCTCTTTCTTGTATCCGCCCCCCTCCCCGTCTATCTTTCTGTCTAGAGGTCGGTAACATGGATCGGCTGTTCGCGCATAATGGGTATATCTCGAGGCAATTCACCTTCTATCTGTCTTCCTTTCCGAAATGAACATAGTTTCAAATTGTGCTTTCGTTAACTTCAAGTTTCCCTCTTCCTCCCTGTACCTCCCCCTTCCCCAGCTGTATTCCTTTTCCCCTATTCCTCCCCTAAATTACCCCCCCCAATTTCCCACCCCCCTGTTCCCTCTTTCTGCCCTTCTCCCCTTCCCTATCTCCCTGTACCCCTTCCCCCCCCTTTTTCCTTATATGCAGCTGACGAATTCAGGTTTTCGTGCGCTCTGGTTTTCACTGTCCAGGTAAGTTGAGAATGAAAGGGCCCTTTCGCTCTCTTCTGCCTCTGCTCTGTTTGCCAGGGTATACGTCTTCATGAAGGTGGCCAGCCTTCAATCCAACACCCTGCGACTCTGTTGTTTCACAAATGAGAGACCTTCCCTCTTTCTAGTTCAGGTAATTCCCCTGCTTACCGATGCAATGAGCGTTTTTCCCTCAGTCGTTGGTAGGTAGTCGGTCGATAGTCCGTATATAGGTAGATAGATAGCTAGGTAGGTAAGTATTTGGTAGGTAGGTAGGTAGGACGGTCCTTTCCCTGGCCGTCTGATCCATTTGTCTCTCTCGTCGTCACTCTTCGGAGAGGTAATCCCTGACTGTCTTCTGATCTAAAGTTGATCATTCAGCAGCCCCCCTTCTTCTTTCCCACTCCCCCCTTTCCCCGTGCTGTCGCTCGATGCTTCCCCCCCCTTTCTAGTTTCATCCCCCCCTTTCCCCTGCTCTATCCCCCTCCCCCTTTTTATCCCTTCCGGCCTGAACCGGTCTTTCCTCATTGTCTTGCAGCAGAGAAGCGAGTCGGAGCTCCTCGTTAAACAGAGTGGACAGCGCGGCTGCTGCAGCTCAAATTTTCTTTCAATCGCTTGTCTGTTCCTGAAAATTTTTCGTTATGCAGCCTTTTGTTTTTTGCTTCCTGCATTGTTCCCCTTTTTGGTCGTAACCCCTCTATGATATTTGATATTATCCTACGTGCTGTGTCCCCCCTTCTCTCCCCTTTGAATATTTCCCTCCCAGAGTAGATGATTTCTCACCTACCCCCCCAGAACGTCATGGTCCCCCCCCCTCCTTTTTCTCTGTGTAGTTAACGTCACTGCGGTTTTCGTCTGTGCTTTCCCTTTTCCCGGTTATGCAATTTCCCCCCTTTTATCCCTATTTCCTTGTTTCCCTCCTTATCCCCCATGTCCCTTCCCCCTTCCTAGCACCCTCCCTGATCCCCTATACCCCTTCCCCTTTTCCAGCATCCCCTTCCCATCCCCTATACCCCTTCTCCTTTTCCAGCAGCCCCTTCCCATCCCCTATACCCCTTCTCCTTTTCCAGCATCCCCTTCCCATCCCCTATTCCCTTTCCCCTTTGTTCGTTTTGCTCAATAACTGTCAATAGCTTACTGTAGGTATGCGTGACTCGCGTATGCTTCTATGTTCATTTCTTTCTGCTAACTCCCTGCAGGTTGCGTCTCTCCTAGAGAATCGGTCATTCGGTCAGTCATGTGATAAAATAATGAATTCATATATTCTACGCGAAGTTTGTGTTGGTCTATTTGCCGATCATTCTTTGAGACAGCTTGTTCGACGTTTCATCAATCATTCATTCTTATTTCGTTTATATCCCGCAAGGCCTTCGTTCATTTTTATGAACGTCAATTTACTTGACATGTTTCATTTCATTCATAGCGTGTACACTCAGTGTCACTCGCACCTTTCAATCAATCTCGTTTCAATCGAATGCATCGAATTCAAAATGGCTCCGTCGTTCATGCATGTGTGCATTCATTTATAACAGGTTCCTATTCCTTTGTTCGTCTTTGTTTATAGCTTTTTCCCTGTTCCTACAGGGTGCGTCTAATCATTCTCGGTTACTTTCGCAGTATATTATGCATTTATACATCAAACGTATATGCAGTCCCTTCCCTTTCCCCATTTGTTGTCTGCAGCAAGCTCACTCGGCTCCGTCACTGATAAGTTCCTTTCCCTCCCTTTTTAATCACCCGGTCAGTGTAGAAGTCAGGCCTGCCGTAAACAGGCAGGGTAAAAATGAAAGCATGAAAATCTCGTTTTTCTTCTGTCCTATAAGGCGCACACTGTCTCTTCTCATATTCCTCTACCAGTCCCGGGCAGTTCATTTTACTCTCTTTCATCCATTCGGATCTGCTGTAATTTAAGTACTTCAATCGATACTCCAGTTTTCCTTCCTTCACTTGCTTGTCAATCACTTCTTCCACCTCGAAGTCTTCCTCGTTTTTATGATCATCCTCCTCATCCTGCTTACTGTCTAACTTCCCTTCAATAAATTTTTGTTCCATCGCCTCGCTCTCCTTTACATCCCTACACAAGTAAGGGGCAAGTCTCTTTCAATTCACCGTGTCTGTCTTTTGGCTTCCTACTCTCTTGACCAGGGCAGTCCCGTTCGGTCTAAGCGGATCTAGCAAGACCCACGGTCCATGCCACTTCGGTTCGAGGGCGTGTGGGTTCCCTCTCTGCAAGAAAACGAAGTCGCCTTTCTTGTACTCCCTCACCGCTTTCCCTCCTTCTTTCAGCTTCCTGCATATGTGTTGGATCGCAGCTTTCTCAAACAATGCAGAACGGTCTGCATTCTCTTTTTGGATATCTTCAAGAATCTGGATATAATCGGCAGGTAAGATGGCAGTGTCAGCCTCAAGGGAAGAAAGGAGGTGCAAGATGAAATTCGGTCGTCGACCATGAATGAACTCGTATAGACTCATGCTAAGGGAAGAATGAAAGGAATGATTATGTGCCATCGCAGCAAAATAGAGGAAGTCGTCCCATTTGTCTAACTGTCGATCGATGTACATGGATATTGTGTGTTTGATGTCGCGATGCATATGCTCGATTTGTCCATTCGTTTGAGGGTGATAGGCTGTGCAGCATACTCTCTTTGTGCCCAACAGATTATTCATTGCCTCGACAACTGGCTCGAGAAAATTTGAGCCTCTATCACTCAAGAGTTTCGCTGGTGGTCCCCATCTGCATACAACTTCCTGCACTAACACTCGTGCGACTGTCACTCCTTTTATGTTCTGCAATGGTCCCAGGAATGAGTTGGACGTATCGAGAGGCGAGATCGATCACTAACAAAATGCAGACGTTCCCGTTCTGGAAGTGTGGGAACGGCCTAACGATATCGATCGAAAAGGAAGTAAGTGGTTCATCTGTGATGATTTGTGCATCGAACCCGCCTTTTTCTGCTTGCTTCTTCCTTTCCTGACACTTCTGACACGTCAACACGTACTTCTTGACGTCTACATACATGGAGGGCCAAAAGAATCATTCGGACAGGGAGTGAATAGTCTTGTAAATCCCGCAATGTCCCGAAAGCAGGTGCTCGTGCGACATGTGAAGCAGCGTCTTTCTGAGTGAGACAGGGATCGCAACCAAAAAACGTGCTCCCTTCGTATGACAGTTCGCAGCTGGAAAGACTTGCATGAGTAGCCCGTCGTGCATGGTGTGCAGTGGTTCTTGTGCAAACAGACGCACTTTCTCGTTATGAGTCATTTCTTCGGGTAGTTCCCTCTTTTCAAGCAAATCGATCATTCTGCTCATCTCTCTGTCTTTTCTCTGCTCTTCTTTCAGTTGCTCCCGAGACAGCAGCGTACAAATCAGGTCAACTGATGGCTTTGCGACTTATTTTCCTTGTTTTTCAGAATCTGCCTCCTTCTTTTCTTCCTCATGTTTGTCCTCCTTTCTTCGTTTTGCCTACATTTCTTCCTGTTCAATCGATTCTTCCTTTCCCTCCATCGACTCGTTCGATTCCTTCTGCACCGTCCTTTTCTTTCTCTTTCTCCTCTCTCTCAGCCTGCTTCAGTGCTTCCTCCGCCTTCCTCTTCCTGGTCATCACCCCTGCAATAACTATCTCCTGGTCAGTCTCATCGTTGGGAGCCGGCGGAGGGTAGTGATCAGAAACAAAGGGAGGTCGTGTCAGGCTGTCTGCATCTACATGGTTCCGACCTGGTTAGTGTATTACTTCGAAGTCATAAATTGACAAACACAATGACCATCTCATCAACCGAGGTGAAGTGTCACGTTGGCTCTTGATCCACTGCCAACTTCTATGGTCGGTAATGATCGTGAATTTTCACTTGTACAAAAACCCCTTGAAGGTCTCAACCCCCCAAACCAATCCCGCTCCCTCTTGCTCAGATATGCAATAACACGATTCGATCTCACTCAATTTTCTACTCGTAAATGCAATCAGTCTTTCCTTTCTATCCACTTCCTGTGTGAGGATGGCACTCACTGCGTTTCGTGACACGCTCGCATCGGTTTTCAATATAAAAGGAAGCAAAAAATCGGGGTGTGCGAGCACTGGTCCAGATGCCAGGGTTTCTTTCAGCTTTGCATATGCCTGCTTCTATGGTTCCTTGAAATGCTATTTTGTTTTCTTGGATAACAAATCGTACAATGGTGCACTAATTTCTGCAAATCGATCGATAAATTTTCGGTGCCATCCAATCATACCCAAAAATCTCTTCAATTCTTTTACATTCTTCGGTTCGACTGCCTGCAAGACTGCTTCTACTTTCTGTATGGATAGTTTAATTCCTTTGGGCGTCACTTCGTAGCCCAAATAGGTCAGTTCTCTTATCGCGAACTTACATTTCTGGATCGAAATTTTGACGCCCGAGGCAGCCATTCTCTCAAAAACCTTTCTCACATCACTCAAATGGGTCTCGAAGTCTTTGCTTAAAATAATACAATCATCGACAAAAGCCATTGCACAAACGTTTAGAAGTCCTTGGAGTATGGAATCAACTGCTCACTGGAAGTAGCTAGACGCATTGCTTAGTCCGAACGGCAGTTTCACAAAAATGAACTGCGCTTGGTTAGGCAGAACGAAAGCAAGTTTCGGTTGATCTTCCTTCTTTATCGGTATTTGCATGAATTCAGAAATTAAATCGATTGCTGTATGCCAGGTCATGCCTCTCAACCTGTATAGCATCCCTTCCATATTCGGGAGTGGATACCGATCTCTGCGCAGAATTTGATTCAACTTAAATGTCATCCGTCTTGTGTTCGCACTGCGTATTGGCACACTCCCAGATGTTTTTCTATCCTCTCCCCATACTCCTGCAGGACCGCCCTTAAAATCCATCTCCTCACCGTGTCTCCTACGGTGATACTAGTAGGTCGTATCTTTGTTCCGTCTTTGTTCTTCTGCAATTATGCAAAACATCGTCCGTATGCCAACAAATCGAGGACCTCCGGAGGAGCCCGTCCTGCAATCAAGTCCTGTCCCCATGCCAGAACCGCAGCCTGGTTATGGCCTATCGCCCCAGTCCCATCTGGCAGAAGAAGAAAACGAAGATGTTCATATCTCCATCCTGTAATCCCCTGGGCTGAGCCCCTTGGTGCGGTTCTGAGAGCATTCAGAAGGGAATCCGCCCCGATTTCAAGTGGTGGCATCACATGTGAGTGTCTGCGCACCTGAAATAGGGTTTGTCTCGGCGGGTGCGTCTCTCTAAGTTTTTGGAAAGTTTGTGCATCCGCTGGGGCTACTCCAAACGAAGAAAGCCATGAAGCTGCCTTTGAAAGCGCTCCTTGCTGAATGAACGTCTCCACAGCCGTTTCTTTCAGTTCTCTTTCTCTCTTCTTTGCTTGTCGATTTTTTACTCCATTCCTCCCTGCCCTTGGACGTCTGGATCTTTCTTTTCTTCTCTGTTTTTGAAACACTACATCCGCTCAAAGCCCCTCCACCAAGCCCGCAAAATCCCCTTTCCAAAAAGCAGAGATTCTCACCATAGTTTCTTTATCCGAATGTGCCCCTCCTCTTGCTCTTGCTCTCTAAAACAGGCTCAAAAAGTATACAATCGCTTTGGAAACTCTGGTTGAAACTAGTGTGTCTGCGTCTTTTAACATCTCAACAAGCTTTGCAAACATCTGCACCCACTTTGCGTGGAATTTTGCTGGCAGTGTTCGGTGGGTTGGGATACTCATGTCATCTTGCACATCTTAGGCAAGGTCCACGCTATCCCAAAAAGTCCATTCAGCTTTCCATGTTTCTGTAGGGCCGTTTACCTCCCTGTCTGCTGTCTGTTCTCCGCTTTCTTCTCCTTCGTCCTTCTATTCTTCCGATGTTTCTGCATCTTCTTGTCTGGCATTATCTGACGGCGACCCAGAGAGCGCGGACTGTCACTCTTCCTGGGGCCCCCTCTTCTGTAGGTCTCGCTCCCCTCCCTTGGCTTTCTTTTCTTCGGAGTCCCCCTCCTCGTACAACAACTCTTTATCTCCATCAATTCCTTCCACTGGTTCCCCTACTCCTTCTTCCGTTTCTAGCTGCCCTTTATTTCCGTTCTTGCTGTGATCTATCAATCTTCCTCTCACTGCAGACACAGTTCCTTCTTTCGCAAAAGCATATGGTGGGAAAACCTCCCCTGCGACAGTTTCTTCTGTCCTTGCTGTTGTCCTCTCACTCCTGATCACTGGGCAGGCCGCAGCGGCCGCTGTCAATGCTGGTGCTCCCTGTCTAAGCACTGCTTGTCCACGCCGTGCCCTGCAACCCCCGCCCCTTTCTGCACAGCCTGCACTGCTCCCCGCCCCCCTTCCTTGTTGTTTTCTGTCTGGCTCCGCTTGTTCTTTTTCTCCCAGGCTGTGGACCTTCCGCCGCTTTGAACCTGTCTCTCCACCCTGGAGAGGTGCAGTAGCTACAATCGCCGGATGTTGGGGTTTCTTCATTGCAGTAGCTGCACCTGTTCTTATATCTCCCCCTTCCCGCGCTCCCCACACCGGGTCTGGGAGTCTGTATGATGGAAGCATCACTTCAGGAATAAGAATCAATGTAAACCCCCTGCATGCCCCTTGTACTGGTTCCATAGGCTGAACTCGAAGCCGAACTAAAGGCTGAACTGGAAGCAGCGCTGCTTGCTTGCAGGTGCGGCTAAGTCATCGAATCCAGGTCTCTTCCTCCCCCTTCTGTCTCCTCTTCACTGCCGTTCTCGGCCGCGGCGGTCTGTAGTTCTGGGAGCTTTTCTTTTCCGCTTGTCGGTATGTTTCCGTTGTAAGCGTGCAGGACCCTGTGAGCCATCTCCTCGCTCTCCGTCCCTCCCACAATGCTCAGCACTCCGGCTATGCCTGGGATTTTACTTTCTGGCTCGTTTTCTCCTCCCCTTTCATCCTTCTCTTCCCCTTCATCTCCTTCAAATTCTGTTCCCATCTCTCCTGGCCTAGTCAGTGGGGTGATCGATGCAGAGAGTCGAAGTGCCGGAGTGTGGCTTCTCCGAATCTCTGTTGCTGTGATGGCCCCCACTCCTATCGTCTGTTGGCTCCAGAAGGAAAGCGTGAAGATAAAAAACAGAAAACCCCTTCTCCATCCTCCTATCTATCCCCTTCTCTCTCCTTGCCCTCTTCTTATTTCTGCTTGTCTTTCTCTTACCCCTGCCTCTATTCTTTCTCTCATCTCTGCGTTTATCTGCGGGTCAACGTTTTTTTTCTCTCCCTCCTCTACTCTCCCCCCCTCCTGTTCCATCTCTGTCGGCCCATTTGCTGTCTGTCCCCCTGTCTGTCCATTTGTCTGCTGATTCTATCTTCTTTCACTAGGAGGCGGGTTGTCGCGAAGCCACCGTTGGAGCTCAATCTGTCTGCCTGCTCTTTCTTCCGCTCTCTCCCAAATCCACCTCTGTCTCAACCACCTAACATATGCTAGCGTTGCATTTATTGGCTCTTGTCTGGCGAATAGGGCCTGGAGGCTAAAGAAACCTGGGGTACCTGGGGAGACGTCTACTCCCGTCTCCCATACCCTGGGGAGCATGTTGTCAAATACCACCCTCAGGGCTTCTACTTGTGTCTCTGCTTCTGTCAAAAAGATGTCTCCGTCTTCGTTGTTTCCTGCCCCGCACGCCGATTCGGCTACCAACAACAGCTCCACCACGTTTTCTGCTCTCTTGTGTGCTGCTGTTATTTCTTGTTCAAATTCTTTCCTCTTCATTTATTTTTTCATTTCCACCATACGTGCTTCCACCTGGAGCTGTTTTCGACGGAGGGCCTCTACCGCCTGATAACCGGTGTCCCTCATATCGAAGTCTACGTTGGGATGAGGCAATTCTTCTTCAATCAGCTCTCTCACTCTCCTCACCGCCTCCTCCGCTTGCTCCATGTAAACTGCCGCGTTTCTCATATCCTCCGATGCAAGAGCCCCATCTACC
>JAHBMJ010000843.1:12677-22677 GCA_018398765.1 Chromera velia | reverse complement strand
AGGTAGATACAAAAATAGTATGCGACAAGTATCAGGTCGGGTACAGAATGTCCCCTTTTCAAAGTTACAGGGATTCACGCTTCCAACTTTACAGTTGAGAGCCTCGCGCTGGTGGCTGCAGGCCACGAACAGTTTTAGCTTAGACAGACCGGCATAGATGTGGTGACCGAGGTGCAAAGAAAACACAGACTGGAAACCGACCCTCGATACTTCGTGAGGCACGACATCGAGCAGGTTGACATCATTCAACACAGGAGAGTTCTCAAGTGTGGTGTGACACTCGTAGCGTGTGCAGTAGTGAATGGAGGGGTAGCTCTTGAATGGAGCAAGGCGGCCCTTGAGGACTCACGCGTTTACCACTACGCCCACGTGAGGGATGACACCTACCCAGGGCCAGGAATCCCCTGGCAAGCATTGAAAAAACTATGTGATCTCAACCTCCAATTTGCACCCTGTTGGCATTGCCAAGAAGACCTGGCTAGGATGCGGAAAGGTTTTGTCCCCCCAGGGTCCATGATATTTTGGAATCTAGATTACAAAGAGGCTCAAACAAAGGGAATGATCGTTTTCGCTGGGCCACTCCTACAGAATGGAAGAGTTGTAGCAGCAATGACCCTTCCAAATTCTTTCCGACTTGAGAATGTGCGTGTCTATTGCCCTATAAAAGAAGCAATAGAAAAGGGAAACGTGTATATGCTAGGTATATAGGTGTATATGGTCACTAAGGGGGGAGTCGAAAGAGGTGAGGTCTTTATGGATAAAAACCCTGCTTCTGAGAGCCTTGTGCTCTCCCTAATCACAGAACCCGACTCCGAGTCAAGCTCCGAGTATGAATCAGACATTTAAGACGAAGAGAATGAAGGAAGGAAGGGAAAAAGGAAGAGAGAATTCAGTCCTACCACACCTGTGGTATCTTCTTTGTCAGCTGCCCTTTCTGTGGCAATTGCGGTGGCCAAACCAGTGACTCCTTCAGAGGTTCCCGATGAATCAGACCCTGCTTTTCATCCACTCTCCTTCCCTGTTCACCCCAACGATTCTGTCCCTCCCCCTCCTCAACCTCACCAGCAATAGCAGCAGCAACAACAACAATAAAATGCAGCCACACCGATGCTGACAGCACAGGTGGGAGGCATCACTGCTCTGCTGCCCTCTGCATCGGGCACATCGCCTGTGTTCTTTGCTGACAGCAGCCCCCAACCCTATCAGCAGACAGGGCCGCTCAGTCTATTCCGTCAGCTATCCCCTCTACCCACCCCCGCATTCGCCTCAGATTTTCTACCCACCCCCACTGCAAAGCCACCTGTCGGGTACCTAGCCGGGTATCCTTTTGTTCAACCCGAACTCAAGTACTGGATTCACGGCCTCGGAAACTTTATCCTCCCGATCAATATGCCTAGCAATATGCTTGGGCATTGTATGTGCAGAACGGATGAGAAACTTTAGCTCATTATCCCACTAAACTGGCGGGTCCCGCCCCTGTCCCCCCGCTGCCCCTGGCAGGAGAGCCCCTTCCCGACGCACTGGAGGGGAAACTCTTCTACAGAATCTGCACGAAGGAATAGAGGGGGTGGGAGTAAGCGCTCTCAACTGCAAGTCTGAGGGCAGAGTGATTGGAACTTGATTCGGAAGGAGGGAAGATGAAAGGCCGGCTGAGCTGTTCATATAGTTTGACTCGCAGAAGAATAAGTCAGATACAGTGTCTGGCCTTTTTCCTATTTTGCATAAACAGGAAAAGAAAAGGGGGGGGGGCTGGCTTAAAATAGGCCGTTTGACCAATTTCTGTCAAGACCTTCTTTTGTGTCTTTGTCTCTTTTATTTAGTTCATTAATAGCACGACTGTATCACAAATAGGGGGGAAGGACACGAGTTGACATCTCTTTCTGATGCGATATCGAAAAGAGGACAAAAAAGGGAAAGTGCAACCTAGAAGAGCTTGTAAACTTTAAGATAAGGACACAATCTTTTTCTTTCAATGTTTTTCTCTCTGTATGAGCCATCTGGCTGGCCGACCACGGCGGCCAGTTGTCTGCTTTGTTTTCACGTCTGCATGCTTTCTCCTTATGGAAAATATTCTTTGCTTGTCAAGACAACATGGATTAAAGAGCATGCTGTCGTTTTCCATTTCTTCTACTTCTTGCACTCATCCGATTGAATGACAAATCGTTTAACGATCTGTGTTTATGTCGCTTGTGTCTCTTGCTGTAGAGAAATCGCATTTGTGAAGGTTGCTTGACAACATGATGCTGCCATGAAGCATGGGTAACAATCAAACGTTGCAGTTGGCGTTCAGCAAATACATATTTCTCATCAACTTAAACATATTTATTTGGGCTCCTGGACTCAATCCATTCTCCGGAGTTTTCCCCAATTTCACAAACTGTTTATGTCTACTTCGCCTCATTCCATCAATTATGATAATTGTATTCAAATTAATAAACTACATGAAGAATGATCGACGAATATAAATAGTTCTCATATCCAACTCCTAAGAATAATATGTCACGTCCAAGAAAGGTATTTATTTTTTAACCGATCGGGACGATCGTCTTGCACAGGAGGGATATGTCACGTCCAAGGAAAGGCTAGAGGAAAAATAAAGTATTAAAAATAAACAGGAATAATTTTCTAGAATGATTTCAAAACTTTTAAGAAAAAATAGATAGAAAGAGACTATATATGTAATCTTGCACAGGAGGGATCATCAGTTAAATTAATTTCTTGTAATTTAAATTAAACACTAATTTCTTTAAAAACAGAATAAATCAGAATATATTACAATACAATACAATACACAATTAAATTAAATAATAATTAAATACAACCAGATGCAATATGCAGCGAGTGCAACATCCTAAGTTGAATTAGTACAACACTCATGCAACAGTAATACAACACTTATATATACTCATGCAACACGTACTAATGTAACACTCATGCAACACTAATATAACACTGCAACACATATATGCAACACTATAACAGATTTATACAATACTTGCGGAATTTTCTGACACTTGCGGAAAATTCCGACATTTATGGAAAATTCCGATTTACGGAAAATTACGACTTGTGGAGAATTCTGACTGGCAGAAAATTCCGACACATGCAGATTTAGTGACATGCAGAATTTTCCGTACATATAAAAAACCAAAACTCAGACAAAAAGTTTAGTAGCACCTCAGTGACAGATTCCAGAGAGTGATTGAATTGACTGTCAAAAAATTCTGCAACTCGTTCATTCAGGTCTTTGACAGTTGAAATCAACTAGAGGAACTCTCAAAACTTAGGTAACTTTGACTGATCAACGAACTCTGCATCACAAACCTTCAAATACTGTGTAATTTATCAATACCTGCATCAGTGAATACCGATTTGAACTGGACTCTGCCCTCCTGTCCAAGATTCTGCTCTGCCCGGTCGACAAAAAGTCGACGAGTAGAACGGAACAATGCATCCTTCGCTTCCACCCTCTTTTTTTTTTTTTTTTCTTCAAGTCCCTTCCTCCCTCCCTCCCTCCCTCCCTTCCTTTCTTCCTTCCTTTCTTTCTTTTTTCTTTCTTTCTTTCTTTCTTTCTTTCTTTCTTTCTTTTTTTCTTCCTTCCTTCCTTCCTTCCTTCCTTCCTTTCTTCCTTCGTTTAAGTCCCTTTCTTCCTTCCTTCCCTCCTTCCTTCAAGTTCCTTCCTTCCTTCCATCCTAGGCGACGCACAGTGGTAAAAAAAAAAAATCTGAAAACGTCTATTCTTTTTTTTTTTTAATTTAAAATTTTATTGTATATGTAAAAAAAAATAAAGGTTAAATGACTAGCTTCAACTAGAGTTTGAATCATATTTAGGATCCCAGTTTTACTTTTAGCTTGGTAGACGCTTAAAAAGATTGACCAAAATTAGTTTCGACTAGAGCTTTGAAATGTATATTGTCCTAGATATCGTCAAAGAGCAAGTCAAAGAACTTCTCCTCTGTCTGCTCTTCTGTCTGCATCCATGTATCCATCTTTCTTATCACTCTTTGCATATTTAGTATGAATAGAAAACAAGAAGACATGGTTAGTTTTTTTAACAGACACAGTAAAGAGAAGAGAGAAAAGTCTGGTGACAGTGCAGTTGAATAAGGGAAAAAAGATCGGTTGGTCCGTATTCAACAAAGTCAATGATGGAATGGTGAAGACACTAGTAGAGACACTAGTAGAGACAAACGTACAATAACAACTAGGACTAGAACCAGGGTTAAAACTAGGATTGAAAGATGTTTAAAACTTTGAGTTGAGTAATAAGTTCGCACGGAAGTTAGTTTAAAAGTATTTCTAAAAGGTGCTCCTCTAGGTGCTCCTAGAGGTGCTCTAGGAAATCCTTTGTAGAAAAAAAGAAAAAAAAAATCTGGAAAGGTCTATTTTTTTTTTTTACTACTGTGCGTCGCCTAGCTTCTATCATTCCTTCCTTCCTTCCTTCCTTCCTTCCTTCCTTCCGTCCTTCCTTCTTTCCTTCCTTCCTTTCTTCTTTCCTTCCTTTCTTCCTTCCTTCCTTCCTTTCTTCCTTCCTTCCTTCCTTCTTTCCTTCCTTTCTTCCTTCCTTCTTTCCTTCCTTCCTTCCTTCCTTCCTTCCCTCTTTCCCTCCTTGCTTCCTTCTTTCCTTCCCTCCTTCCCTCCTTCCCTCCTTGCTAGCCTCCTTGCTTCCTTTTTTCCTTCCTTCCTTCCTTCCCTCTCTCCCTCCTTGCTTCCTTCCTTCCTTCCTTCCTTCCTTCCAAAAAATGTTTGTCCATACATATCTCAAAATAATTGTAAACATTTTAAGATATTTATAGACAAATTCAAAATATCTTTCTATATTCTAAGATATCACCAGATATTTACACATATTTGCTAGTATTCAATCAACTGCATAGTCTATTGTATTAGTTATATAATTAAAGATAAATATTTTCTAAAATAAATATCTAGAAATATCTTGAAATATCTTTCCTCTACATAATTTGATGCAGTCAGATATTTAAAGATATGAACTACTGTGAAATATTTTAGATATTTGAGATATGAGAAGATATTTAATGGGGGATAGAAATAATTGCAAATATCCATAAATATCTCAGATATTTCAGTTTGTCATTCCTCATACTAGATGTGTGTGTGTGTGTATATGTGTGTGTGTATATGCATATGTGTCTGTGTGCATGTGTGTGTGTGTGTGTGTGTGTGTGTGTGTATGTGTGTGTGTGTGTGTATGTGTGTGTGTGTGTGTATATGTGTGTGTATGCATGGCTGTATGTGTACGTACATTCGTGTGATTGTTTAGACCCTCTGCAGCCCAGATCCCTTGGGGTTCCAGATAAGGAGCATACAGAAGGCCGAAGAGGTCGGTTTATGCGTCTTGATCTCTTTCTTCTCCTTGCTTAGCGATGCATATCTGCATGTTTGCTTTCCTACTTAATTGCTTGCTTGACTCCTTCTCTGCTTTCTTTGTGAGCGCTTCTATGGCTTCATTCTGTGGCAGTAAAAGAAAGTGAGAAGTTTTGCATTGAGAGGGTGGGGGCGCGTACGGGTTAACAGATAGGTGGTGAGACTAACTGTCTGGGCCAGGCTTTTTTTGTCGGTTCACTTTTCTAAATTGTTGCATTTTTTTTTTTTATCCTTTTTCTTTGCAACAGAATCCTACAAAATCCACTTTTACATGACTGCGGTATCTCGGCCGATCTTGGTTAAGAAAATTAAAATGCTTGTGTATTAATATATAGTTTTTGTTCTTCAAAACTCTTACATCCGGCTTTCGCTTCTCCTTATAACGTAACCTCAGAGCGCTCGCATCGCGGTCAGCTGGGATCACGTACCGGGCCAGTCTATGTGGGGTTTTAATTAGGTGGATTCTGTTCTTTGCACGACTAGCTCCAAGTTTGAATAAGTCCTTTCAAGCACCTCCATGCCTAGACGTCTGTCCATCCATTTTAAGGGTCAATGCGTTCATCTTCTATTGGAATCTTTGCGGCATCACTTCTTAACTCTGCATGTGCGTATGTTTTTCTTTCTGCAGCTCTTATTCTAAACTTCCTAAGATCCCAGATGCCCTTCGCGGAGGCTCGGCGCCTTCGAGTGGACATGCTCCTGGGATGGGATTCAAAGAAAAGAGAGATCACAGTCATCGTTTCCGTTCCGACTGCAGACAGACTGTAGGAGAGGTGCTTGTCCTTTCAGGGTTACCGCTTCTCCTGCCGGCGCATAGGCACCTGCAGGACCCTAAAGAAGCCTACCAGCTTACAGTCAACGGTTTTGGTATGGGTGGGGAACCTGAAAGCTGAGCTTGTGCTCACCATGTGCCCTCCTGCAGATGGGATAGAGGTGATCCCCAAAGATATGGCGTGCGCAAGCAGCACGTTTTTTGCTAAGAGGGGGGGGCTGACGGGAGGGGGAGAAATGGGGGGAAGGTCTGCAGCTGAGAATAAAGAGCATAAGACGGCAATTTTTCTTCTAGCTCCCCAAACCGAGAGAGTCCTGCGGGAAGGGTTGGGGAAAGCTTTTTCGTTGCCCTCTGTTAGAATTCCCGCCGGAAAGAAAGAGTCCATAGCAGTAGTAGAAGCATGTCGAAAGTTTCTCGAAAAGTTGTCCTCGACAGCTAGAGAACCAGACAGACGATCTGTTTAAGGAGGAAGTGAAGCGCGAAAGAAAAGACTTGAAAAGAGTATGGAGCCTCGTTAATATTTTGGGGCAACAAGTGAGTCAAACTCTCTGTCCGATTCTGAGTCAATTATTTCCATGCCAGATCAGATTCTCTTCCCCCTGACCCCTAACCCCGAACTGCTTTCCGTACGTTGAAGCATGTATGGGACTGCAGTGCTGAGGAACTTCGAAAGGTTTCTGAATGATAAAAGGACTGGTCCCAGGGGTAAGCACCGACGGTGGCTCCTCGAGCGGGTCGGTTTGATTTCTGTGAGGCTCTACTGGCTCCTGGAGGCCGTGGGGGCCAGCAGGCCCGTACAGCCATCCGACTTGAACGAGTTTGAGGTGAAATACCTTTCACATGCAACTCTTAGCCGAATGAAAGAACAGTTGGGAAGAGCAGCAGCAGTCAAAGAACGAGTGGGGGAAAGTGTTTTCCGAAACGCATCAGAGATTTTCTCTCTTCTCTGGAAGGTTGCATTTTTTGTTTGTTTCTCTATCAAAGGAGGGGGGGGTAAGCTCATACAAAAGCCCCTTTCCGAAAGCCTTTCCCTCTTGCTCAAACAATTCATAAAGGGGGAGGGAGCGCATGAGACTTCATTGACTATCCCAAAAACTGAAGAGAAATATGCAAAGCATGACAGAAAGGAAGACGGGGCCGGGAAAGAAGAGACTCTGAGTGATCTACATGTGCACAGCTCCAAAGCTTCGCGTCAAGTCTACGCACAAGAGCACATGGGCCATGCTCTCCAAGGGGGTCCAATTTACACACCGCCCAAACTCGTCTTCTGAGACTCAAAAAGGCGCAAGGCAAGGATAGGCAAGGACACATCTCGTTTTGCATCCCTCATCAGAGTATTCAAGCAGAAAACGTGGGTGTCTGGCCCTTCTGCGTCTCTTCCAGTCTGTCTGTCATTCTCTGTCTCTGGCTACCTGCGCAGCTTCCTCTGGAAGTAAGATAAGAAGATGTAGAGCCGGCAGCAAAACTAAAAGCCAAATTGAATACTACGATGAAGAGAAAAAAAAAAATTTAAAGTCATTTCAAAGTCGTTGTGCAAATCCAATCAAGAAAAAACGTTAAGCCCTTTCCTATTTTTTCGTATTACGCTGTTACCCTCTCTTTTGGCACGTACAGTTTATCAATAACTGTGATATTCACCTCACGAGTCACGTGATCGGTTAAACGATTGATTGATAAATTGATCATGAAAGATACTTGATATCATTAACAATAAAAAAGAAGCAGCATAGAACCAGCATAGTGAAATACAAATCCTATAGTATAAACCCTGTAAGCTATATAGTTTTCTTTTTATATTTTTGATACTTTATTACTTTCAGACTGTTTCTACGTCTTTTTACTATAAGGCTTTTAAACATAACTATAATCTTGTAGTATTTTTTAGTCTAACTTTTAGAACTGTGTTAGAAATTTAATGTCAGATCAGGATTTAGATGGAAAATCCGAAGTAAGAAAAGTAAAGAATCCTGGGAAGTGAAAAAATATTTATGAAAGAGAAGAGCGGAATAAGAACGGATAAAATCAAAATGTGTGAGAGCATGACGTAGGAAACATTGATAGACAAACATAGATAAACAGGCAAGAAGATTAAAGAAGATGAATGGATGAAGCTACATATATCCTAGTATATATCTAGCTCGCAATATTATCGTACATGAGTAATAAGGTCCTCACCTATGTCATTCTACAAACACTCCTAGAAAAACTCTCTGTGAGTCTGTGACTCTCAGGCTGTCACACGAGCTATCACATTACCCCATACACGCTGCAAGCGCTTCGAGGTCTTCTTCTTCATCATCTTCCGAGTCCACTTCTTTGTCCTTCAAGTTCGATAGATTTCCTCCCCCTCCCGACCCTGTTCTCTTTGGCGACTCGTTTTGGGGCCCTGAAACCCCATGCCCCCCATTGGCGTCTTGCTTGCCCAGTACCGAGGGGCTACCAATTCTTTTCCCTGCCACAGAAGAACCCGTCGCCGTCTCAAGCGGACCTTGTGACTCCCTTTCCGCAGATCTCCACGTGCACCTTTCCATCGCGTATGCATCCGAAAAAGCGGAGAGAAAAGCGGCATCGACAGAAAGTGGCAAAACGCTCTGCACAAAGGCAAGCAGAGAGGAATCCGACGACCTTTCAGGGGACTTTTCCCGCTCTTCCGAATCCGCTTTCTTTCCCTCCTTGGCGCTTGACAATATTTGGATAGGCAGCTTGACTGCATCCAGTGCTCTCTCCAGTTTCTCCAATTGGGACGAGTGAAATCTGACCACCTCCTCTACTGCATCTCGGAGACGCGTTTCGTTCTCTTTCTCCCTCTGCCTGTCTGTGGCACCGGGGGGAGGGAGGAAGGCTTCACGAAGGGACCGACCCCACTCGGCCCCGAAGAGCACTTTTGCAACGACATCCCGGTTCTCTGCACGCAGCGCTGCTGAGAAACAGGTCTGCCATTGGGGACCTTTCTGAAAGAGAGCCGTCAGGGATTGTGGGGGTGTGGGGAGTTTCAGAAGAGACTGGGGGGAGTGTGGGAAAAGATTCGGCTCCTCTGCATCCATCCATAGAGAGAGGCACTTCCGTCGGACGGACGCAGGCATGACTCTATGTGGAAGATCATGACTGCAGAAGAAGACGATACGGTCCAGAAGGGGGGGAACGTCAACAAGACCCAAAGGGAGGCTGCCCATCCGAATCTGCCCTCCCCACTCCTCGGGCCACTCTGCTTTCCCTGCAGCCACTCAGCAGACAGAAGAAAAAAAGGGGGGTCTTGTAAAAAGACAAAAGCACGGCGGGTTCGCCCCAGTCTGTGGTGATGAATCCTTTTGCTCTGTCTCGCAGGTTTGCACAGTCCAGCCACGAGTCAGAAGAAAGACAAAGCCAACGAAGAACCTTCTGGAAAGAGAAACAGAGGTCGACCGAAGCACAAGATGATGTGAATGGCAGAAGAGGAAAGGGTGCTTGAGAAGTCGAAAACGAGCGAAGGTGTGCGAGTGAGATCGAATGACCACATGTACAAAATGGGCCCTGTGAGCCGTCAGACCCTTTTTGCGGGTATGAAATCGATAGTTGGTCAAGAGAGTGAGTCAGCAAGGGGTCACTAGGTCAGGACACCTGAAGGGAGTCTGACAAAGTTGCAAGCTCATCTTCAAGTTCAGCGCGAATACCCAAATTGTCCATACACGCAAGGGGGTAGAGTCACTTTTTCTGTCGGTGCTTGGGGGCAGTTGAGCATGAAAGGATTCACCCAGAAGACATACAGAAAGTGTGATCGAGTCTGATGCGCCATCGGAGAAGCAGACAAAGAAGAGGAAAAGGCTTCGCAGCTGACCAGCTGCCAGTCCCCCCCCCCCCCCC
>JAHBMJ010000843.1:0-12623 GCA_018398765.1 Chromera velia | reverse complement strand
CCTTTTCCTTGCCCCTGACAGACCCTCAGCGTCTCTCCTGCCCTCATTCAGATAGAGGACCATCGTCAGGTGGCGCTTTGATGTCTTCACAGAAGAGTCCACGTGCAGAGGAAAGCAGCCGCCGTCTCCTACGTTGGCCTGGGCCTTCACCTGCTCAAAAGAAGAGAAGAAAAGCGAAGAGAAGAGAAGAGAAGAGAAGAGAAGAGAGGAAAAGGGAGGAGAAAAAAAAATATAAGAGAAGAGAGGGGAAGACAAGAGACAAACAGAGGCGGGGAGAGAAGAGAAGGGACTTGATATGGAGGGGGAGACTGCGATTGAAATGCAACAAAAAGTTCCAAATGACACAGAAAGAGGGAGCAGCAGCAGCAGCATTACAGCAGACTCTAACTAACATGAGGGGAGATCAAACACGTGCAGCCCGCGAAACGAAAAGAGCTCAAGAGAGACACTTAATCACAAAGTGGGAGAGTACTTGCAATTGCGTGTGATGGAGAAAGAAATGCAAAGTGCAGAATGGTACTGATGAAAAATCTTAAACCACATTTCGACGGCAAAGAAAGACATTTTTTTCTTTCCGGACCTGCTCAAGAGAGGAGAGACGGAGACTGGGAAGCCACCGGCGCAAGATGGAAGCAAACTCTTCCGCTCGCCCAGTGCAAAATCGATGTAGGAGGGGGCACCGAAGTCCAAACTCGTCTTCTGTGCCCCCCTCTGATGGTCCGTCTCCGTCCCCTGCTTGTGATTGTGGAGGTCTGAGTTTTCTTTCATAAAGCACGTCCGCCTCCCTGATTTGGGGCTTCTCCAGGGAGTGCCGCCTCATCCGACCATCACAGGATTGGCCGATGCAGTTGTGACCTGAACAAACGGAAGGAAAAGAATCTCAAACAAGAGAAGGAAAATCAGTGCATTACGTGATTTGCTTCACAATGCGTTTCGTGTTACCCTCTTCTTCCTGCCCCCCTCTTCTTATTCAAGCCGTACCCTGCCTGTTGAAGACTGACCAGAAACGGACAGCCACTTCGAGGCCTCCATTCGGTCTATCTCTTCTGCAACGGAGAAGCAAAAGTCATGACCGAACAATCCATCCACTGCAGCAAAGCCCAGGGAGGAGAGGACAGAGTCCAGGGGGGGGGAAAGGGACTGCAGCGTCCTCTCCATGTTGCACAGAGACGCGGCCAGAACGGCGTCAGCATTGCCGTCTCCTTCCATGAGTGGCCGGACACTCCTGAAGAATGGCGATCTTCCCAGGACCCTTTTCCTTCTGTGTGGCGCGCGTCTCACTTTCACAACTTTCCAGTTACTGCCACTGACTGGGGCAATCTCGGAAACAATGAAATTCGAAGGACCATATATATATATGATTCCATCTGGTAGACGATGCATATGGTGGACATTGGTGCATGCACGGACGCGGGATGCATGTAGACGGCCGCGATCATCGGCCGAATATCGGCGACCGGCCGGGTCACGTAGACGGCTCCGCGCGTTGAAAGGGGCACACAAAAATCAGCAACGTGCGAAAAAAGTTCCTGTTCTCATGTCACTGCATGAAGCAACTGAGGATGTTGGACTGGTTTTGACACTTCCCAATGACACACGTGTGCAGTTGTGTTGAAGGTGTGTGAGGACGAATTGCCGTGGGACAAGTCTTGAGAGACGGGTACCAGTGTACCACATTTTTCTCCGTCGGTCCGTCTCTTTCTCTCTAAGTTCTCAGCGAGCCACGCGGTGTCGGCGGAGATTCGAAAAGAGGTTTTATTCTTGTTGCATGAGAGATTCTTGAGTTGTCGCTATGGGAAAAGAGTCAAAGAAACATAAGAAAGACAAGAAGTCAAAGAAGAAAGCCGGTAAGAAATCCTCTCGCCACTCTTCTTCTTCAGATGCCTCGAGCAGCAGCGAGGAAGAGGTTGACTTCTTTTATGAAGAGAAGGAGGTCGAGAGGCTCACGTTAGATCTGCTTCGGATCGACAGAGACCACGGAGATGCTCTGTCTGCCTTGTTCAAATCGATCGATCAAGGCAAGACAGTCCGTCTGGATGATCTGGAAGATCGACAGGTGAGGAAAAAAGTCCGTCACCTCTTCCAGTGTTTCCGCCTAGATGACTCAGAGGAGAACGCAGAGGGCACCAAGAAATACCGACTTCCAAGGTCGGTGCCTTCTTCTGCAAGGTTCTTTTCTTCCGAATTCAAGAAACACCTCAAAACAGCAAAGTCAGTACTGAAGCAGGAGGATAAGGAAAAGGAAAAGGACGCACCGTCGTCCTCCTCTTCCTCATCCTCTTCTTCTGCAAACAGGGGTGGTTCAGAGGGAGGGGAAAAGAGGAAGGGACCCACCCTGCCCTCTGCCGAAGAGACAAAGAAAATGAAGAAGGAGGCAGAGTCCACATCTGCCCATATCAGAAACCCAGTACTGAACGAAGAGGGAAGACCGTTGACTCTGATGGAGATGTACCAAGAGGGTCGCTTTGCAGGGTCAGGTGCTGCTCAGGCAGCGTCGAATAAGTTCGCGATGTATCAGGCGGAAGAGGATCGGTGGGGTAGAAGCAGATTTGAGCAGGCAGAGATTGATAGGGAGCAGGAGTATAGGAAGTCCGGGAAGGGAGATGGAGACGGGCAGCCGTGGAAGAGGTTCAATCCCGAAAGAGATCTGGAAGTCACGAAGAAAGTCTCTGCCGACGATTTTGGCAGACTCATTCGGCATACGTCAGAGCACAAAGACAAATTTGAGACTTCAAAGCTTCAGAGCGGGAAGTTCCTCTGATCAAATCGGAGTGACCATGCAATCGCCGCAAGTTTCTTTGTATTTAGTTGTTTAACCATAATTATTCCGACACTGCCAACCCTAGGTGCCAGCCAGCGTGTATTTCATCACTCGATTAGGGTTATATCCAGATCTAGATCCAGGTTATATCTAGGCGTGGTTTATATATACATATATACATTATATTGTGTCCATCAAGAATGTATGTATGTATATATATATCTAATGTATGTAAACTAATGTTATAAAAGTCATTTTCCCCTTTCTCCCACCTTCTACGTCAATAGCTGGCCATAGCTGCAGCTGCAGCTGCAGACCGAGGCTGTAGTAGGCTGAGCACTCACCAGTGGATGCACTGGCACATCATCTCTCTTCGTCTTCATCCATACATGCAATGGTCTTCTCCATCAAAATAGGAGCCTCATAGTCACTTTCACCACTGAATCACCAGGCTCCGAGCCCCCACTCTGACTCTATCTACTCGTGTTGCCTTGGCTAGCTAAAAATTTTCACGAGCAGCGCCAGTCAAGTCTAAGTCTCTCTGCCGCTTCTGTTCTGCATTTCAGACGAGACCAATCGATATACTAATCGCTTCGAGCTCTCCCTCCCGGTTAAGCACAACTAGCCGCCCCTTCTCTTTCTACGTTGACTTTGATTGGCATAGGGTAACACTCTTCTTCTTTCTCACCTTCTTTTTTTTTAACATAGTCTTTATATACATTGTGCACCAATTATATTCTCTAAGTCTAGAATGTATGTAAGAATGTATCTAGGAATGTATATATGTATAAACCACGCCTAGGCCCCATCCCTAGGGTTATATCTAGTTATATATCATGACTCAATATGTGTGTCGATCACATTTATATTAGACCTAACATTTAGCATAATATGCATAATGCATAACATAACATTAGAGTAATGTAGTACGTTCGGAAGAAGAACTAGGCCTATCACAGTAAAAAAAAATCAATAAAACTGAAACCAAATTATTTTTTTTTGTGCTAAAAAATCTATGTGCAATTTTAAATAATTTTTTTTTTCTAGTTTTTTTTAAAAGACAAAATTTAGAAAGCTATACTTAGTAGAGTTCACATTCATTTGATTACACAACCTTTTCAATTCTTAACTGTCAACATATGAACATATAAAAAGAAAACTTTATAGTGACCGTTTTACAACCATGCAGCCTTCAACTGTTCAAGATTTATTAATTTTTATAATATTGTTTTTTTTTTTGGTGCGATTCATATGTCAATCCATCGATCTATTTAAATTTTTGAGAAGACTCAGAAGAGAACTAGCCAAGCAGAATCAAAGGCGAATCACTAGATGTAGTGTAAGAACACCGGCATACACTGGCGTCACGGAAGCACTCTGATTGCGTCCCTCCATCGAGAAACGGATCGACAAAGAACCACCTGGCCAAGGAGTGTGTGGACTGCAAACAAAATATTTGGATAGAGACAAGCAGCAAAAGGAGACGGCGGAACAATACGGCGATCAGCATGTCAGAACAAAAATTGGGAAACAGACAGAGCCGAACATTTATGGTCAGTCATGAACTTCACCATAGACATGAATGAAGCACGAAGCGTTCCGGATCGCAATTTTGGCGAAAACAGTTGCGCCGATGTTTTTTTCAGTGACTGCTCTTTATTCTGACTGCAAATGTCCGGCGCTGAACGGACAGCGTTGGGCCGGAAGCGAAGTCTCGCACACAGAAGCACTGTAACGGATGCGATGAGACATCACTTGAGTGAATTACAGCGGCAACAAGCCACAAACGAAAACAACGAAAAGCGATTCAATCTCACTTTGTTCTCTCTGGTTGTCTACAGTCCTTCCGTTCACTCCACTTGGCTCTGTCCATGCATGCATCAAGAGGAGATTAGAATGCTGAACGACTGTTTGTTAATCTACTGACTGACCCAAACCAGTGACTGGAGGAAGGAGGCAGGTCTCGACTGTCTCTATCCACCTAGAGACCCTCAGAGGGTCCGAGAAAAGAGACAGAATCGAATACTCGCCGTCAGCCTGCAAAAAGAAAGAGGGGGGATCAGGATAACAGACCCTCATGGTCAGTCAAGCTTTGTGATGAGACACGACAGAGAAAGGAATCAGACAGAAACACATGGATGGGAACAGAAACCAACACGAGAATTAATACAATTAGAGTGGAGTAGGCTTTTCGAGCGGATTGTTCTTTTTCAACGTCTGGCAGTCTTTGCATGTTCAACGCATTTCCCTCGTAGAAAATTCCCTCGTAGAAAATCATGCAATCGGGGACAACATGCACGTTTTCTCCTTCTCCCACAGAACTTTACATCTCAAGTATACAGACAAAAACACGCACGCACACACACACACACACACACACACACACTCACACACACACACATAGACAGACAGACAGACAGACAGACACACACACACACACACAGAGAGAGAGAGAGAGAGAGAGAGAGAGAGAAAGAAAGAGAGAGAGAGAGAGAGAGAGAGAGAGAGAGAGAGAAAGAAAGAGAGAGAGGGAGAGAGGAAAGACATACCTCGTCAGACTCCTCATCCTCTCTCAACGCAGGACGGGAGTCCAGCAGTCCCCTCTCCAGAAGAACTGCAGGGGCCCAGTCGCCTTTCGAGACCTCTCCTCCCCCCAGTCCACTCGCAAACGGGTGGGCAGACTCAGCCACAACCACGCGGAGCTGCCTGACTGCGGACCTCCACATCCGTTCTATCACCACCTCACCCACCACACGAGTAGGGAGCCGGGCTGAGTCGTTCATGTCCAAGGAGCACCTGTGAAGAGTGTGGGGTAATCATGTGGCTGAGACCATGAATGAAGGGGTCATGTCGCCTTTCGGTGGGACATCGAGGCGGGTCGACAAAGAAAGAGCCGGTCATGCATCGGAAGAAAGAATGCAGACCCGCGAATTGAGACAAAAGAATCGGGCAGTGAACGAAAGTCTTGTCAGCTAGAGAGATGAACTCTAGGGAGAAAGAAGGAGAACAAACGAGAGGAAACAAGGGAGCAGGATTGAGAGTCCCCCCTTTTTCTGAGGAGGGACTGGAAATGCAAGGATGTCTACACAATGGGCAGCATTTCGCTCAGTGAACTGCCTCTGCTGGTGATACAAAATGTTTTGGACCAGTCTGGTGGCATTCATCGGGCGTTCATACCCAGAAGCGCCCCCCGTATCTACGGCAGGACTTCATAAGCGAGATGGTACAACCATACAGCCCACAGAGTGTAATTGTGCAAAATATGAGAAACCCGACAACCAACGGACCAAAATTTGACGACGAGAATTAAATTTTGCAGTCCTTGTAATACGCTCAGTCCCCTCGCGAGTGCGCTGTAGGGCTTCAGAACGAAGGCGGCACACTCCCAGGGGACCCAGGAAGAGTCGTAGGCCTTCCTTGTTCGGGTGCGCTCTCTTGCTGCCCTCAGCCTTTCTCTCTCTCTGCAAGGGAAAAAAGGGAATCAAAAAGAGGTCGATTGGATCAACACAGAGAGAGAGAGAGACGGGGAGAGAGCGTAGCAGGTATACAAAAAGCCCTTCCAATCCTGCTTTCAAAAGGGTTCTGCATGAGATTGCTTTTCATTCCATGAATTTACTCAGCAATTGCCGTCCTTTGGATTTTGCCTTGCGTATCCGTTTCCCGTTCCTCCTTTTCTTTTTCCCCCACCTGCTCCCAACTCTCTACCCAACAACTGACTCACTCTGCATCTGGGCGAGAGATGTCCGCGTCCCCATCCGGATTAATCACGATGGTCCCGTCAGCCAGCTTTCGGCTCTTGCCAAGCGTTCCTTCCCCCCCGGCCCAGTCAAACACGCTCTGTATCACCTGAGGTCCCCCCTCGTTGCCCTGACTAGAGGAAGCAAACCACTGAGACAGAGCCCGTATCCCCCCCTCGTCCTCCGAGTCGGAATCCCCCTCACCGTCGAGTCCAGGAATTTCCGACCAATCCAAAGCCCTCCCTCTCATCCTTGCAGCCTCCCTTCGCTTTTGTTCTAGCCTTCGGTGTTCCAATTCTTGTCTGTTCGGCACGCGAACGTATTGCAACACGCGTTGCAGCCTCAGGACCACACTCTGTACCACACAAACATCTGGCATCAGTCGGTGTCTCAAAAGAAGATTCCGACGACGCCACCACTTCCTCTGAGTGGCTACCGGAACGCCACGCAACTGAGAATAACGCACAGGCAGCTTGAACGTCATCTCTCCTGCATGCCTTGCTGCCCCTGGAGGGGTGGAGGGTCTAGGAAGCCGCAAAGAGGGATTCACGGAGGTTGAGGGTGCGGGACCGGCCCCCGGGGTTTCAATTGACCTGATCGAGGCACGGGACATCCGTGCGCTTCTTCTTTTGGGGGAGTGTCCTGGAGAGAGGGGGAGGTTCGTCATTTCTGCCTCCAAGTCGAGTTGGGTTCGGAAGTCTAGGTTGACGCTCTGAGCGGGCGGATCGAACTCGTCTCCTCCGACCGGCTTGTCCAGGTCCCCCTTCCAAACCTGCAGGCAGGCAGCGGATTCGATTAATTATTTTTGCTGGATTCAATTTACAACAGACAAGCCATTTTGTGTTCCTACTGCGGATTTTACAAAAGACGGAAGCAATTTCCATGAATGCAACGAGACGGGACATCAATGGAATGACATATGCTCGCCCTCGCTCAGGAGAAAATGCCCCCTACCTAAGGCTGACTGTCAGAGAACTGCTAGGTTGTTGGAATTTAATGCTGTTGGATGGGACCGGTGGGCACAGACAGAAACAAGAAAGAAGAGCGGGAGATGAAAGTTTGAAGGGTCTCGAACGCCTTCAGATGACATTCAGAGGATCCTGGTCGGAGTGTTGAAGGAAGCCAAAACAAGGCCTTCTTTGAGGACAACTAGCTGACTTGATTGCGATGTCTGAACACATCAGCACGGAGACGTCCGGAGAGTCCCGAAAGGTCACAGAATGCCGGGAGTCTGAGCAAGAAGGTCTCTTCGAGAGAGAGGGGCTTATCCCCCGTGCACTCCTCTGTCTCTTCAATTTTCCGAACAATCTCAAAGAAGGGCTCCCTTTTCTTCACAAACTCGGGGGAGGGGGCTTCCTCCGCGTCCCGTCTCGACACTGCCCTACCCCACTCAATCAGGGTGGGATGATCAAACCTGTACGGACAGCACACAATTAAGGTCAATAAGCAAAACAAATTCGATATGATGAGAGAAAGGAAGAGGGAACTTCCTGCATGAAGGTGTCATACCACAAAGTTCCCAAAGGAAATGAGCGTCAGAAGACCAACCCCCCCCCTCACTTTCCAGAGGCCAACCGACCAACCGGGAGTACAGTGCGAATCTTCCCGCAAGTAGTGCGGGAGTGGCGGTACAGCAGATGAACACTCGAGTGTACACATGTGCGCGAAGGTCCTGCAGCTTTGTTTTGTCAAGTGCTGTTCCTCCAAGGTGATCTGAAGGAAGAAACGCCACAACCTCTAAGATCACAGACACCGATTGACGAAGACGGGACTTCAATTTCTTCCCTTTCGGACCCCGAACGTCCATCGCTCCTTCCAGAATGTCAACTCCCGAAATGACCGCAGCACGAGAGGTCCCGAAAAGCCGATTTTCATCCCCGTCCGGCCCTGCCCTTTCGACGTCGTCTGCTGTCAGACTGTCTCTGGAGGGACTGCAGTGGGCAGCGATGACGACCATCATAAGATAGTCCAGATGCTCTGCCAGCATAAGAACGAAGTGTGCAAACTCCAGAGAACGGGGGTTGCGCATGGACAGACCGCCAGAGACCTGCATCCATTGAGACAGCGCAATCATCATATTGGCAATCAATGTGCCAATAAACACTTTTTCAGCCAGCATATTATACTTCAACCAATCAATAAATCAATCAGTTTGGCAAACAGCAAGTAGGGTTGTGATGACAAAAGGAACTCCACTTCTCATGCAGTTCAGCTCTTTCTCCCTTTCTCGCTTCTCTGCATGCCTCCAGAGCCCTCTTCAGACCTTCACCTTCCTTCAAGTGGCCACAAGACCCTGCATGCGACTGTCATCAACATGCTGGAACTGTGCGGATGGTGCACATGTTCCGTGTCTCACTCTCTCTTTTCTTCTTTTTTTCTTTCTGTCTTCTTCTCTTTCTCGCGCGCACACACGCGCCTGTTCCTTCCTTCCTGGTCACCTGAGATTGTTAAGGGAAGAAAATGATGTCACGTTCTCATACTTCCTGTCGACGCTTATCCCCCCTCTTCCTTCCCTGCCCTTCAAACTGACGCACGCACATTGAGGAGAGCGTCAACCTGGGCGACTGAAGGGACAACGCCGACGGGGGGACCCGCAACCAGGGCAGCCAGGGAGTGACCAGAGAGGGAGAACAGAGCCTGCAGGAAGAAAGGGAGGGAAAAACACAGCAAAATGGAAAGAAGATATGCAGAGAGAAACAATGAAATAAAGCAGGAGGACAGGAAAGCAAGATGTGTCATTGGATAACCATCCAGGCAAGTGAGGCTTTCGAGACCCCTCTGGACTCTCTGTGTCGACCTCAACGCAAACGTCTGGAGTATAAAAGAACCCTAGTGTCCCCAATGCCAGGATCAGAAATCGTGCTTACTCCCTAGAGAAAGAAAGCCAATTGTTTCTCTATTGAATGTGGGCGGTCTTCACGAACAAATCAACGAGAGACACTCCCATCACTGGACTGGTCTGCCTCTCCACCCTTCTCCTCTTCTCTCAATTACCTTGCACGAGCACGCCGCAGAGTGTGGCACATACTGCTTGTTGACCTTCTCCAAGGGCCTCAGGAGTGCCTCGTGGAACCACTGAAGGGCCCAGGGGTTGAACGTCTGGGGCACTTGGTGCTGCATGCAAGGGAGCAATAAGCAGAGTGTCCAGATAAGGTGAGAGTGAATCAGGAAATCTTTTTGCATGGCACTGGTATAAGAATCAGCTGGTGGATAGGATACCGATGTGGTTAGACTTCAGGTGTTCTGGGGTCGAGCAAATAAGTGCAGAGTACAGTGGACATAGCGAATAAAGAAATGGACAATTTTCTCAAGTGATTTGATAAGTCTCAATCAGTCTACCGTGCGTCGATTGGAATGAGTCAGCAGTAAGCTGATAAAGAAGTGCGGGACAAAACACAAAGAAAGATGGGCAGGCAAAGAGACCAACTGGCTCCCTTACGCCCTTACGGACTGACGGACTCTGCGTGGCAGGGGGTTGTTCAGAAGGAAGCGTCCGGAAATAAATTCTTTTTGCAATTTTTTCCAGAGTATCCGTCCGGCATTCGTTTTTGGTGCCCTGCGTTGAGTGCTGTTCGTCTCTCCTCCCTCTTTGCTCTCCCTCGCTTGTCTCTCCTTGGCTTGTTTCTTCATGAAAGTTTCAAAGAATGATGTTGTCTCTTCTTTACCTTTCCCCTCCTCCTCATCTGACTCTTCTGTCTCGTCATCACTGTCATCCTCCTCATCGTCTTTTTTCTTGCCCTTTCTCCTCTTCTTTGGATTCTGAGCTTGCTCCAGAAGCCTCTCCAACCGAGTGCGCACACCAGACCCTGGAGGATCTGCCTTCCCCTCCCACACATCGTTCGCGAGTGCGATCTTCCTTCTCAAGTCAGGCTCCCCAGCCCCAGTCGGGTAGTACCACACCGCATCGATTCTGTTCCCTGCAGGGAACGAGGGAGTCAGAGAAGAACAAGTTGTTCTTTTATCATAATTGTGCAACCAGCATTGATGCTTTTCTTCCCTCTCCCACACACCCCCTTTTCCCCCTTCCTGAATGAGACAAGAGGATCCAAAAGCACTGACCGAAGAGGTTCGACAGTGCGAGCTTCCCAATTCCGGGGGCCTGGAAGAGACACCGGTAGTATGCGCCTACGCCCCTTGAGAGGGGTACAGCCTCTTTGTATCTGATTTTGCCCACATTGTTGAGACACTCGATGGCCTTCACTGCCGACACCGTCCGAAGGTTCCGACTGAGCAGGGAGAGCAGAGAGCTGTCGGGCAATCGGAGGAGGGGACGCTGGAGGAGGAAGGGCAACAGCGCCAGGTGGAGCGTGTCGTCGATTCCCTGCCGGCTCAGCCTCTGCAAAAGAAAGGGAGAGGATCGTGTCGGTCGCGACTAGAAGCATGAGTGAATGGTAGCTTTATTCAAGAAGAGAAGCAGTGTTTAATACATCGTTTGAAAATATCTCTCCCTAGTGTATGGGGAATTTGTACAGCGCTGGCTGCTACAATAAAAGAGCTAGGAATTGGAGGACCAGAATCGGACTGAATGGATCATCAGAGGGAAGAGGGGCGGCGACAGATGCGAAAAACAGTTGCATATCAAGCAAGCATCTCTGAGAAATGCCGTTCTAAGAAGGCTCTCTCTCTCGTCAGGGTTCATTCTTTTCTTTCTGGCCCAAACGATCGTTTGTAACAGCGAGTCATGCTTTCTGAAAGAGGGGGGAAACGAGATTGGAGATTGAACAAGCCCTGGGATTCTGGGAAGCCTGCTCTGTCCATGCTTCCATCATATGCATACATACAGACATGCATACACGCATACACATATAAAGACAGACAGACAGACAGACTATATCGTCTTTCCTTCACTTCACTTTTTCCGAATCGCTCCCTTTCTTTCGGACAGACAGGCAGACAGACAGACAGACAGACAGACAGACAAACAGACACACCGACAGGCAGACACAGACAGACAGACAGAACCTTCCTTTCCTTCTCTTCTGTTTTCTTCTTTTCTTTTGGCGCGCTCTCAGTGGAAGGGTACCAGAGCTCCAGGCCTTGAGTCGTACCCTGCGGCCCTTCACTGCTCAGTGCAGGGTTGCCCTCTCGCACTTCCACATTCTTTCCATCTGGACGAGTTCGTTTCTTTTCATTTCCTTTTGCTTAGGGTCTGTCACGACGTAGCGCCGGTAACGGTTTGTTTTCAGCTTCTGCCTCTCTCTTCTTCTGGGGTTCCCTTTATCTTTTGGTTTCTTCTTCTGGGGTTCCCTTTTTCATGTGAAGGCCCCCTAAAACCCTCTCTTCTGGTTGGATCTCTTCTTTTGAACGCCCGCCCAGATGGAAAGATTGCGTGTGCGTACATGTATGAGTGTGTGTGTGTGGTGCGTGTATGTATGAGTGTGTGTGTGTGTGTGTATGTGTGTATGAGTGTTGTGTGTGGATGCGTATGCGTGTGTGACTGCTCACAGGTATAAGGACCTGCGAGGAAATGCCTCCTTGTGAGGAAACGAGGAAGATAACAGGCTATTCGAAAATAACCAGGAGGATTTCGTCACACGTCGTTGCCATCATATTGGCCACTGGCTGAACCCACACCCCTTGTTGAGGTCTCCGAAGCATTCCGATGCACTCTCCAAAGGGCAGACAGACAGACAGACAGACAGACAGACAGACCTCCAGGTTCTCGATGTATTTCCTGTCCATGCCCATGTAACGAGATGCGATGTTGATCTTCTTCAAAAACGGTGTTCTCCTCTCTATCCACGTCCCCTTGTTCTTCTCCAAAAAGCCCTCTATCGACTTGTCTGGTCCTGGTTCCTTTTCCTTCGCCTTGTTCTTCCTCTTCTGTGTCCCGATATTCACGACCTGCCCCCTTTCCCCGAACGACACTCGTCTCTTAGCAACATAGGGATCCTTCGAGGTCTCCTCCCCCCTTCCCAAAGGAAAGCCAAGCGTGTTGCCGCCCAGCTGACGACTCTGCAAAACAAAAAACAGACAGGATAGACGGGGAGGGAGGGACACATGGCGGCATTCAAAGCGAAAACGGCAGTGCATCGAGGAAAACACTTGAGGTTTGCAGGAGCAGAATGGGACGGGGGGGGACGGCAGGCGTGAAAAATCGGCTCGCACAATGTCTACTGACTGAC
>JAHBMJ010000842.1:0-32719 GCA_018398765.1 Chromera velia | reverse complement strand
GGGGGGTGAGAAAGATCTGGAGGCTGCAGAGACGGGGCCGCCTCCTGCAGTGGAAATGACGTCTTTTTCTGGGGGGGAGGGGGAGGAAAAAGAGGAGGAGGAGGAAAAAGAATTGGATGTTGGAGGGGGACAGGACGAAGGAACGGAGAATGGCCTTGAAGACCGTCTCCAGGCAGACATTCCAAAAGAGGGGGGGTGTTTGTGCAGTTCCTTTTCTTTGCTGCAAAGACCATCCACCAGTACGTGAACGAGCCCCTCGATGGTCTTCAGGTTAGCCACTCAAAAACTTGAATTAGAATTCCAGGGAGAAGTCGATCTCGTACTGCTATTCTGGTTTCTCTCTTGTGGAATCTCTGTCTCTCTGCATCGATCGGCGCTTTTATTTCTCTTTTTGAAAAAAACTGCGCATGATGTTCCTCAAATCAGCTCTTATAGAAAAAAAATCAGCTCTTAGAAGTAGAAGGGGAGTACTTATCAATCAAAACCCTCAACCTGAGCAAGAAGACATATGAATGGAAAGGATGGGTGGACGTAGTAAATGCTTTGAGGAGAGGCAAGTGTCTCTGCCTAAAAACCCTTGACCTGTCTGAGAACGAAGAGGACCCCTGATGTATGCCCTTTGAGGGGGCGCCAGGTCAGTCGGGGGACAAGAAGAGAGTAGTCTAAAGTCTCCTGAGGGTAGGATTCTTTCCTTCACTCCAGACCCTCAATATCCCCCTGAGCGGTCGGGGTTCGGATGGGGGGAGGGCGGTCATAGAGGGTTTGAGGGAAGGTCATTTTCCGTCTCTGCAGAATCTCGATATGTCTGTGAGTGACCTCGGTTAGGAGGATGGGAAGGAATTGGGAGAGGTATTGAAGAAAGGAAGTTTCCAGGGGGACCTATCTCTGAAGTGTCTGAATCTCAACGGAAATAAGTTTGGTGAAGGCGGTGGAAAAGGAATAACGCAGGATCTGAAGGAAAGAAAGTTTTTCTCTTTACAGACGCTCGATCTCCGTCAAATCAAGATGGGAACAAAGGCAGCTAAAGCAGTCGAGGAGTGTCTGAAGGACAGTGATTTTCCTTCTCTTCAACAGCTCGCTTTGTTTCACAATAAGTTTGGGGAGGGGGGGGCTGTGGAAGTGGCAGAGGGCCTAAAGGAAGGCAGAGGTTTCCTCCGTCTCCGTCTCCTCGATTTGTCCTTTTATCACTTGGGTGAGTCAAAAGAAGGATGTAAGGCAGTGAGAGAAGCTTTGAAACAAAAAGGAAAGTTTCTGAGTCTACAGACTCTTGATCTCTCCCTCAACAGCCTCCCTGCATACCGATGGTGGCAGGGCAATACAAGGTAATAGCAGAAGGCCTAAAGGAGGGCCTGTTCCCGTCTCTCGAAAGCCTCAATCTCTGAGACTCAGGAAATTGGCTGAGAGACGGGGGAGGGGCAGCAGTGGGGGAATGTTTGAAAGAGGGAGATTTTCTCTCCCTCCAGACTCTGGATCTCTCCCAGAACTCAATTTTGAGTGAAGGAATACAGAGAATTGAAGAGGGTCTGAAAGGGAGTCGGTTTCCCTCTCTCAAAAACCTGAATCTGTCTTACAGCGAAGTCGTGGGAAAGGATGGAAAGGCAGTAGGAGAAGGTTTGAAGGAGGGGAGTTTTCCGTCTCTCCAGAGTCTTAACCTAGCTAGCACTAAGCTGGGACAACCAGGGGGGGAGGCGGTGGTAGAAGGGCTGATGAAAGGCAGTTTTGTGACTTTACAGACCCTCAACATATCTCATAATGGTCTCACAGGGGGAAAAGGGGGAAAGATAGTGGGGGATCTGTTGAAGTTTAGCAATTTTCCGCTTCTTTCCAGTCTCTATATTCATGGAAACCGTTTTAGTCAGGAAGGAGGGAAGGCACTGGGAGAGGGTTTGAGAGAAGGAAATTTGTCGTTGCTGAGAATACTGAACATTTCTCAGAATGATCTCGGTGTGGAAGGGGGGAGAGCAGTGACAGAGGGTTTATGCATAGGGAAATTTAATTCCCTAGAGACCCTTGATATTTCCTCCAACGCAGATGGTTTTGAGTAGCTGATGCCACTGGAGGACGGTCGGAAGGAAGGCAAATTCCCATCCCTTTCGACAGTGGAGGGGGCTGCGTATTTGGATGATGAGGCAGTGAAAGTGTTCGTATCCAACCGACGCCAAATGAAAAAAAAAAACAAGGAAGAGTCGTTTTCAGCATGGTCGATGGCAAACCGTGTGGGATGGGAAGAGAATGATGAAGGGGGGCATTTGAGGAAGATAACTGAACTTCGCAGTTTCCTTTTTCTTTTTTTTGCACGCACGCTGAATCTAGCGAAAAGGAAGCTGGGCTCTCCTCATTCTGAGTTTGGCCCACTCACAAAGGCTTTGCAGGAGGGAGAGATCCCCTTCCTAGAGACACTTAACCTTTCCGACACAGGTCAAGACCTGTGGAACTCTCAGATATCGATGAAGGGATTAACGGAAGGAAATTGTCGGTTTCTTTGGTACCTCGATCTTTCTGACAATTTACTTCTTGAGGTGGGCGAAAAGGCAGTTGGGAAGGGTTTGAAAGCCGGTGTCTTTTCACGTCTGCGTACTTTTAACCTCGTGTGGTGTTAACTCGACACGGGCTCGGGGGGAGTGGCAGTGGGAGAAGGCCTGAAGGAGGGCAAATTTCCCTACCTAGAGACCCTAGATTTGTCCGAGAACAAACTGCATGAGAAAGGAGGTAAGCCTGTGGGGGAGGCTTTGGCTGCCGAAAGCTTCCCGTTTCTCCAAACCCTCAATTTGTTTCGGAACTGGTTTGGGAAGGAGGTAGGAAAGGGAGTGGGGGAGGGTCTAAAGAGAGGAAAGTTTCGATACATCCAAAAATTGGATCTCTCAGGGAGTGGTCTGTATGTTAGGGGGGGGCAGGCAGTGAGAGAATGGCTTGAAGAAGGACAGTTTCGATATCTGCAGGTTTTTGATCTCTCTCACAACTACTTCGGTAATGGAGGAGGAAGAGCAGTGCTTGAGGGTCTGAAAAAATCGAATCCACCCCGTCTCCAGACTCTTGACCTCTCTCTTAATGAAATGATACCTGAGCAGGGAGAGAAGGGAGTGGGAGATATCTTGCAAGACTGCAGTTTCCCCTCTCTTCTGACACTCAATCTGTCTGGCAATCGTTTTAGTGGGCAGGCAGGGAAGGAAATGGGAGAGGCTCTAAAAAGAGCAAAGTTTTCCCGTCTGGAACACCTGTACTTAAACAAAAACAAGCTTGGTGAAGAAGGCGGGAAGGCAGTAGTAGATAGTTTGAAAGAAGGCAAGTTTTTGAGTCTGCAGGCGCTCGATCTCTCTGAAAACCAACTAGGAGTAGAAGAGGGGAAAGCAGTGGGAGAATGTTTGAAGGACGGAAAGTTTCCATCTCTTCAGAGTGTCGATCTTTCTTATAACAGTTTCGAAAAGGAAGGAGGGAAGGCGGTGGGGGAGGGATTTAAGGGAGGAAGCCTTCCATATTTGCAGACACTTAAGATCACGGTCAAGTCGCTGAACACAGGATTCGTCCCGAAGAAGACAGGAGAGGCCGTCAAAGAGGTAATAGGGCATAGACACTTACCGCTCCTCAAAGTCGAATTCTAATTAATAAAATTGTGTGCGTGCATGGTGTATGGTAACATGCAGTCCTTTTTGAGCAAAACGACACCGAAGTGTCGTTAGCTGTACGTATACGTGGCTAGCTGTCATCAGTAGTCCGACTTATTACCTTAGTCATCTGTATTGAAAATAATTGAAACCAGGCTTATATTGATAGATAGACATATAGATAAATAGATAGAATATGTGTTATGCACATTGCACATAAACTAGCATATACACATAAATAATAGTTTAGACAGTACATGCATGATGCCAGACTCAAACCATGCATGCATTTAAGTCTTAAAATAAAAACTTAATAAAATTTGATCTAGAATTATATATAGATATATATAAATGATACATGCCAGTGCATTTATTAATGGCCCTATAGTCATGGTAGTGGTTACTAGTAGTAGTGAATTGACAAAATCTACATCCACATAATTAACCTTAGAATAATTTAGAAAATAATCTACTTCAAAGTTTTTCATTAAGTTTTTTTTCAACTTAATGCCTAGCCACTTTTACAATTTAAGCCAAAGCTGCCAAATATAGGTAGAAATATTACATGCATATATGTTAATTACATGGTAATATATAGATTATACAGTGCACCATGGGTTGAATCTCGGTTGATTATGCCTCAAAAGTCTATTTATCTTGCTCACCAGTGCTGTTATGACAATGATAAATTTCTGCTTGATGATGATGATCGATGAGTTCGTGATCCTTCTTAGCGGAGCATGCAGTGAAGAGAAGAAAAAGGCCCTGCAAGTGGTGTAACTATGTAAAGTCCCGATCAACGCATTCTTCAATCGACGAGACTACAACATCAGTCTCTTCCAAGTGGCCTGTCATCGTCTTCTCGATCAACTTCGGTTTCCCGTAGAAAGCCGCCGTGCTGTTTAAGACGTTTCGTAGGTGCTCTTCTGTGAGCATGGTTGGATCCTCTTTTGCCAAGCTTGCAATCTGCATACGCGAAAGGTCGTTTTAATGCAGAGAACCGTCTGACCAGGGATCATTCTGCTTCTCGATCGACTTACATGCAGATGGGACGACCGGGTCTAGGAGCCAGCGAAAAACATACTTTCCTGTCTACTCAGTATGGGAGCAGGAAATCAAAGTCTGAATGCATGTCCCACAATCAATAGAGTGACGGCGACGGCAGAGGATCAGAGACAGTGAAAATGAAAACACCCCCAGACAGAGGGACGGGGGACGCACCGACTGATGGAAAGACACCCAGAGAGGCATGCAGAAGGTTCGAAGCCAGACGTCCGGACGAATGGGCAAAACAACAAAAAGAGGAGATCTTCGAGAGGGAACGAAAGCCGCAGGGAGAGGCAATGAAGGGGAGAAGCCTGACCTCCCTCCTTGATGCAGCGAGTACTTTCAGGAAGTCGTCTCTTTGTTGTGCGAACTCGGCCGCTCTCTTTCTCTGGATTTCCTCTCTCTGGCTGATCAGCTGAAGACGTCTCTCTGCAGCTGCGGCTCGGTCCTGCAAGAATTAAGAGTTACAGAGTTGGGCGGTCCCTCTACACACACATACACACATGTATTCAAAGAGTCATGCAGACAGATGCGGACAGGCACAAAGCTGACCACAGACACAGTCGCACAAGAGGTAACGGGTGGACAGATCGACAAAATGGAGAAACGTGAAGGTGAGAAATCCAAAAATGTTTCAACACGAAAGCCGAAAACCTCTGGCCAATCGACATTCAGATACGTGAATGCAAACGAATGTACGAACGTTAAGGGAAGCCTTGAAGGAGGTCGGGATCTTCCAGTCGCTTCCTGCCTCGATCTTCTTTGTCCGATTCAGCTCCTTGCCTGCGTGCAGGCACACACACACACACACATACACACACACACACACACACACACACATACACACACGCACACACACACGCACACACACACACACACTCACACAAAAGCAAGAGAGAGAGAGAGAAGAGAGAGAGAGAGAGAGAGAGAGAGAGGGAGGGAGGAAGAGGGAGGGAGGGAGAAAGGAGGGAGGGAGCGAGGGAGAAGTTCCATGTGGGCACAGAGAAGAGTTGTTGTGCAAAGGAAAGTACTTTCCGTTTTACGTCGAATAATTAATGGGGCACTCGCACATCGTGGGCTGTTTCTCTTCTCCATTCTTATAGAGGATGTCTGAGGAGAAACCGAAACAGACACCAAGCTTAAATCGCTGGAACGCAGAAAAGAAGCGTTAGCCGTCCCCCCTGCCCCCTTCCCAACCTTGAAGAAGATCTGCCCTCATTGTTGACCCCCACCCTCTGCAGGGTTTGAGAGGAAATGGAAAAGTCCACAAAGCTGTCGACAGCACCCGCACCCACTCGCACGCACTCAGCTGTGCCTGCACATGAAAAACAAAGCGAAGCAAGAGGAGGGAAGACAATGCAGTGCAAATTAAGGAGAGAGAAACTCGAGAAGCAGAAGAGACAAAAGGCAGGAACGAAAATGTGTTCAGCTGTACATATGTCCAGCTATGTAGCTAACAATCTATTTGTGTATCCGTGTTTCTGTCTGTCTGTCTGTCTGTCTGTCTGTTTCTTCGTGCGTCTGTCTTGCTGTTTGCCAATGAAACTAGGTGTGTCTCTGCCCCCTCTCCATGCAAACAGCACGTCCTGCAGATAATGTTCGAGAATTGTCAGGAGGTAGGTATGAAGAAAACTTTTCATCCAAGCGACCATGGTCTTATTTGCGCATTTACTCCCTTTCCATTTGTTCCTCCTTCCATCAATTCACTCAGACGGTCATTCCCCGATTCACTGACACACTGACATGAGGGCTATCGTAGAGGTCTTTCCCGAAGATTCTCTCGACGTTCGGGATCGCCTTGTGGATGTCCATCACTCGGCAGATGTACTGGAGGATCTGGTCAACCTGCAGGCAGACACTCTCTTTCTTTCTCTTTGTTGCGCTGAGGGATCGAGTGGCTGGCTGCATGGTTCTGATCATTTTGGAGAAATGCAGGCAGGTGAAGGGAACTGTGTAGCGAGAAAGGACAGCGATACAGCATGCCTTCCTCGAACGGTGCTTCCTTCTGGGTTGGAAGACTGCAACGTGAGTGAGTGCAGTGAGGAAGGAAAGGGGAGTTGATGCGGAGATGAAGGAAGATCCTTCGCGCATGTGGGTTTTTTCCCGCTCACATGTCCAGAGCCTCAAGAAGCGAAAGAAGGGTCAGAAGGTTAGAACCTCTCACTCGGGTGGGCATGCAGACAGATTTGGGGGGTACGGCGGAGAGATATTGCAGTGACTCACGCATACGGTATCTGATGTTCGATATTCGCTCAAGCTGCAAAAGACCGGATAGGCAAACAGACCTGTAGAGCCTGGTCTGGCGACACCATGAATTTGGCAGCAGCCTGACTGGATCCGTTTGCAGGTGCCTGGAGTCTGCAGGTCAGTCAGTCAAGTCATTCATTTACTTTCTTACATATACGGAATTCTGTATATTCATACAGCAAATCCAGGTGCCTGGAGTCTGCAGGTCAGTCGGTCAAATCATTCAGTGTTCAGTCGGCCGGTTGGCCAGAGAGAAAGGGGTGAGGGAGTTTTGCAAAATTTGGGGATGGAGAGGCGGATGGATGAGCAAGCACTCAGAGGGAAAGAGAGAAAGGGATCAAAACACCAAATCCAAACAAAGACAGGCGAACAAAAAGGGAAAAAAGAGAGAGAAGAAAAGGAAAGAAAACGAACAAAGGAAGGAAGGAAGGAAGGAGGCAAGCAAGAAAGCGAGAGAGAGAAAAGCAGACAGCCTCTTTTTGTGCTTGAAATTTAAGAGCGAGAATTTTTAAGGCACAAAGATGGCTTGTGTCGTTTATGGCTTCTGAGCAATGGACAGCAAAGGTATTCACTCGACACTGTGTTCTGTGACATTGGTGTGCTTTCATTTCATGCTGACTTTCTGTCATGCAGGATCTTTTCTTCTTCCTGGATGGCTCTGAAGAGAAGGTACACGCACAGCTGCTTGTTCTCCCTCCCCCTGGTGTCGTTGTAGCAGCGCGTATACATCCGCATGATGTCCTTCACAGTCAGCGTGCCCCTTCCGTTATCCGCATTCAGCCTGCAGGAAAGGAAGGAGGACAATAAATGTTCCCGTCTGAGGTTGGAAACATTCTAAATAGTAAAGACCTGGGAGAGAAAGAAGGCAGGAAAGACGTTCTGGAATCCTTTGCTTTGGGTGGCTTTGTTAGGAAGGAGGAGGGCACACACGGAAGGAAAAAAGAAGAGGCGTGTAGAGGGAGAGCATTCGCGCAGGAACATGTGGCAGGATAGAGAAGAAAGAATGCATAATTGCAGGGAAGCAAATTAGAGCCCCAAAGAGAGCACAGAAAGCTCAGACGACGGTTTGAGAGAAGAGAGAGCGTATGGACGCCAGCGGAAAAGTGACGAGAAGAATCAGAGCCCTCCGAACCAGATGAGTTCCTTGGCGACGTTTTTTGCGACAGGCATCTTGTGCGCCCTCATGTCTCTGTGAAGGTTTTTCTCGTCCAGGCACACAGGCTCCCTTCCCGAGGTGTCAATCTCCTTCAGTAAGCGGAGAAATGAGTGCTCGATGATGTCAGCCTTAGGAGTAGGCTTTGAGTGGGGGGCGTCTGGGAACTTTAGGGGCATCTTGATAGGCTTAATTGACTTGATGATCAGTCTGAACTCTTTCTTGCTTTGGGTCTCAGTCAACTCTCTCCCCGCAAAAGAGAAGACCTGCCGAAATCTTTGTAGAGCCAAACCAAACTTTGGCCGTCCCCTTATCAGTGCATGTAGACCGGAGAAGACTGACACCGTTCCATTGCAGGATTTGCAATTGACTGACCTTCGCATGCATGTGCATGCATGCATGCATGGCGAAGATTGCATGGCGGAGTTGTTGGTCGCATGCGGGCCGCGTGCGAACGAAATCTCGCGGCTTGCATGCATGGGGGGCACTTTCACTGCATGACGCCCTAGCTCGACGCGGTCCGTCAGTCTGACAAAAAAATCGATCAACCATGCATGCATTCGATCAGACGTCTCTGCACGTTCAAGCCACGTTGAAGTTGCCACGTTCCTTGCTGGCTGGTTAACCGCTTTCAACTTTCTCTATTGGAACTCTAGTATTGAGAGACTGTACCTATCTGGAAAGCCAGACAAGGCCAGAGCTTCTGTAATCTGCAGGCTGAGTAGAGTGTGGTCGGGTGTTGTCCGTTGTCTCGAGGATTTCTTACGGGACGCGTGTGTATCTTGAAAGAGTCCTTAGAGGTTGCCCGACTGGCAGACAAAAATCGGCAATCGGATTGGTAATTGAGAGGGCGAAAGTGGCTGAGTGAGCAGTAGAGGCAGGTCACAAAATGGACAGAGCCTGAGCTGCCTGCTAGGCCACTCACTCAGTGATGATTCGTGTAGCGTGGGCTGCTGTCTCCCTCTCTCTGGGTTTCCTCCTTCGCGTGGAGGCACGGGGAACCTTCGAGACTGAGGGAGGCGCATCAGGAAGAGCCGATTCTCTTTCATTCTATTCCCCTTCGGTCTTCCTTCGCTCCGTGGGGTTGCCCCCCGAAGACCCTCAGGATTCCCCAAGCACAGATTCTTCCGGCTCCCTGAGGGGATCTGCCTCTGGAAGTGCAAAGAGGCAGGGAGGGGGGGAGGGGCACAGCTTGGTCACTTCAGGAGAACAGGAAAACCCCCAGATCGCCCTGAATGAATTACAGACGGGAGTGCGTGCCCTGTCTTTGCCTGTCCGCTCCCTTCCCCGCTCGTCATCTGTTCCCTCTGGCGCTTCTGTAAACCCCGCCCCTGCCTCCGGAGCAGCAGTCTCCCATACATCGGGAAGGGCTCAAGCTGCAGCCGTAAAGGGGGTCTCCGCGGTTCAGCAGACGCATTCAGATCTCTTTTTTGACCCCTCTCTCGCGTCTGCGTGTGCAGAGACGGCAGACGAAGTCCTCAAAGCCTCCCTCAACTCCCGACCCTATGTGGCCTACACGCAGTGCCTCCTCAAACACCCAACAGGAGGGTATATGGCAGACACAGCACGGCACAAGGACTGCCATGCCTTCGCGTCTCTCGTCAGTTCGGTTGCGGAGGGTCAGAGACTTGCCGGGGGTGAGTCGATGAGTCCTGATCTCTTCTGTAAGCTCCTCGCAGAAAACCGAAAATCCGACCCCTCCCGGGATCCCCTTCTTGATAGCCTAGGGGCGTGCGAGACGGCAATTGAACGTGTCACAGACAGCACATCCGTGCAGACTGCTGTGCTGGATGCGTGCACCCAAACCATCAAACCAGAGGCCAAGACAGAGCCTCTGGGAGGTCAGGGCGCAGACATGGGATGTAAGCGCATGGCGATGGAGATGCAGACAGCCGCCTCCCGGGGCCTGCTGGATACAGACCAGCTGTGTGACTCCATCCTGACCAACGGAAAAGGCTCAGAGTCTCTCAACCCATACCATTTCGAATATTCCTGTCAGCAGTATGCAAAGAGAGTCTTGAGGAAAGTCCTCACAGGGTCTCTCTCTCCCGACAATCTCCAAACCACCGTAGTCGAGGTCTGCACAAAGACTGCACAGGCGGACTTCTGTGCTCTGTATGCCAAGCGCATTGTGGATGCATTCAACCACCACGTGCATTGGGGAGAGGGGGGGGAGACTGTCGCTGCCCTATGCCATGAGGAGTATGAGAGGATGCAGGGCATGCCGGGGGCCTCCACACCCGAACCCACCGAAGCTCCCTCTACCACCACCCCACCACCAACAACCACCGTCACTCCCGCAGCCGAGCCTACTACCACAACCCCAGCTCCTACTCTCTTCCCCCCCCTGGCACCTGCCGCCCCCACAACCACTCTCGCACCCCTCCCCACCTCACCCGAGGGCCCCCTTCCCTCCCCAAAGCCCTCCGCTTCAGCATCAGAGCCCGCAACCGCTGCAGGGACGGAGGTGATTGTGCACCCCCTCAGCATGGCCGAGTGCGTTGCCCACACGGTGCATTTGATCGCATCAACATCGGGAGGAGAAGGCGACGCGCAGGATTTCTGTGCAACTCATGCTTCGGCACAGGTCGGTGGGTTGGTAGTTCAGCTTTCTCGGTGGCACCCCTTTCGCTCAGCTCGCCTCTTACTTTGTATTTTTGCGTGACTTTTCTGTATGCCTCTGCTTTTTCGTTTCTTCTTCGCTTTGTGCGCCCCTTTTTGTGTTGGCGTAGTAGGGTGCTCACGTAAATGGTTCCTAGCATCTCGACACTCCAGCAGTAAATTCTTCCCATGCGCCGATCGACACTTTTCCTTCCTTTTCGCTCCCTGCCCCTGCAGGTCTGTGCGTCCTTTTCGAAGTCTCTGGAATCGGCCCGTTCCTCCCTCTCGTCCTCAGAGGGATCCGGAACGGTTGACAAGGCACTGCTAGCAGACGTGCGGCTCGATAGGGCAGAGCAGCTGTGCAAGCCCCTTGTCAGATTCGTAAAAGCATCGGAGGAGGGGAACGCGAACGAGTTGCAGAAGGCGATGGCAGAAATGGGCGCACAGGCCAAGGCTGCATCGACGTCGGAGACCCAAACAGGCTCTTCGGCAGCTCTGGCACGGGCCATTCGTGTGATGGAGAAGGAGGCAGTAGCATCGGGGGGGATGTCAAAGGGGTTTAAGGAAATATGTGAAGGGTCGATTCAGTCTGCTTTGAAAGAGAACAATCTTAGCGGGTCTGCCGTAGATGCGAAGTGTGTGGAGGCTCTCACGGCCTCTATCCACGATGAGCAGGGGGCAGAGGCCGCATGTGATGTGCTGGCCAATGATTTTGAGGAGCATCTTCTGTCGACTCCAGGCACCACCCCTGTAGACCCTCAGGAGTTCTGCCAGGAGGCCATTCAAAAGGCCCTCGAGGCAAAACCTGAGGACGGTCCGATCGATCCAGAGATTCTTCATCCTTTCGGTCTTCAGGTGGGGGGGGGAGGGGGGGAAGAGAAGGCGGGGGCAGTGCCTATCTCGGGTGGGTTTCGGCAGATCTCCTCCTCTTCCTATTCGGAGAGGAGGCTCAAAAGTAGAAGCTCAAAGGGAGCTGGGGGTTTTGGAGGGGAGACCCGGCAGGTTCCATTAGAGCCAGAGAAGGACAACAGCAGCACAGACAAAGAAGACCCTAAAGCCCAAAGCACCGAAGGAAGAATTCTTGCCTCTACAGAGAAGCAAGAAGGAGAAGGGAAGGACGTGGGAGGAAGTGACAGCACGGGGGAATCGGACTCCTTCCTTGCCCATTTTCTCGAGGCTCATGTCTGATTGAAGAAAGAAAGGACGCCGACCTCTCGGTACCCTTGATTTGGCTTTGATTCCTTTCTCCGCCCCCTCCCTCCTCCCGGCCTAGCTGGTTGGCTGCGCGGGAGGGGGGGGCACAGCACCGTTGCTGCTCCATCCATATTTCCGACAAAAAGACGTACAGGCCTGTTGGCATGAGAGAATTTCGTATGGTAATAAATCTTGAAATTTGTTCTGAAAGTAATCTGTTGACCCCCCCCGTCCTTTCGCTTTACGGTGAAGAGCTGTTGACTTGCAAGATGTCCGTGTCACGAGAGAAAAAGAGACGTCCTGCAGGAGGTCAAACGCGCTCCTTGCCTGTACCCGATCAGAAGAGAGACAAAAAAAACAAAAAAGAAAAATGACTGCTCAGATGTTTTCCTGCGCACTGCTGGTCTGCACAGACTCATCTATCGAATTTCTGATTGTGGGCCGCAGTGCCATGATGTCCGGAATGTGCGTTCCGAAATTAATTGCAGCACGACTGACTTTAGGAGACTGATGGGTAGACAAGCGTGCAAAGACTCCTTGCGGGCCTCCTTCATTTCCTTCTGTTGCAGACTTAATTCATCATCATCATCATACGCCATTGCTATCAGCCCGTAATATTATGTTACAATTTATGTCATAAAATTATGTGAGACAGACATATGAAGTTGTAACTAATTGTAATCAATTTTATTATAGTTCATATAGTGAATTAATATTTCTGGATATATATTTCTAGATTTGAATATTTTTAATTCAAAGGATTGATTCAGGTCTAGATTTAGGCTCTCATGTCATAGCATGATATTTTCAAAGAAATATTCAAAATTAAAAGTACATGGTACAAAATTTTTTAATAACATATGTTAATTTTGATTCAATTAAAAAAAAATCTATTTAAATGGGTCTAGAAATGGCTAGAGAAATGGGTAAGCCCCGCATATGCATAATTCAAATTAAGAAAAAAAAACTTGAAAAACAAAACACTCACATTTTTTTCTAGTAATGTATCTCTCAATCACCATGCAAACATTATATCAAAACCACCAGACATCCGGATTGTGTGCTGTAGAGTCCTACCCTGTGGCACCGCCCTCTGGACCCTCACATGCGCTATATCTGAATGAGCCCGCGTACCGCCACCAGGCTCCGCCGCCGCGCTTTTTTTCGTACGTGTCGCGCGCGTCGATCAAAATTGTTGAAATCGATCGAGTCTGACCTTCGTATTCAAGCATGCAACATGTTACTCAAGCAACGGATAGCATCGTTTGAGTCTAATGTCTGTTTACCATAGATCATGAGAGATCGAGAGTCTGAGAGAGAGGAATGAGTAGAAACTGTGCATGATAGAATGCATCCAGCTGATTGGAATCCCACTGGAAGATCGCGTTAGCGCTTAAACTAATATAGAGCCAAACCTCTTGTAAAGTGTTGCTTGAGTGAGTGTTGCTCACGTTCCTTCTCTAGATCTTCCCTAAGCTTCTTGTCCTCGCTTTACCTTCTGTCTGGACGCCATAAGGTGGCCGGACAGGGGGGACAAAGCATTGTGGTGAATGCTCAGCTCGATGAATGTCGACTTTTGTATACCTTCTGTGATAGAGATCAAATCTTCCTTTTATGCAACAGTTGAAAGCCGATTGCAACGATACGGGCATGGTCAGGCAAAGACTGTGAATAGGGGAATTCAGCATCCCCTTGCGTCCCAAGCTGCCTGGAATCCTCTTTTGGAGATCTCTTTTAAGTCCGATCCTGGACTTTGCCTTTGTCCTTGGGTGGAGAGCCCAAAGATCGTTGGAGGTCGCCAAAGCCGATGGTGGAGACGTTGCTTGGTGTTGCTTGGACTTTCGAGGAGCTTGACTTCATTGAGACCGCCGCCTACAAGCAGATCGCAATTCAAACGGCCAGTAGAGTGCTTGTCTTATGCCTTTAGATTCTGTAACTGTCTCCGTCTTCCAGATGGGTGTCGGCTGATCACCTTCACTTGTCTTTGCTGTTGGTTGCTTGCTTGTCTGTGAGAGGCCGACCACCTTCGTGGCTTGCAAACACCTCCAGCGTGTCTAGGTCTGTCTGGACTGGTCCTCCGACAGCGTCCAAACACAAGAAGACGCCCTTTGCCTCTCCATGTGTCTGCAATGCTACCGTTTTCTTCCGAGAGAGAGCTTGTCGTTTCTTGCTGTCTGGCTATCGCGTAGATCATTCAATGAGTGGCGGTTCGATCGGGTGCGCGAGACTCTGCATACATGTTAAACAGGCAGAAGGGACAGGTGGCGGCGTACCACACGGAACAACGCAGTGACGGCCGGTGTGCCAGCCGGGGAAGGCCTTCTGCTCTGGGACCCCGATGCGGCGAGCCTGGAGTAGGAAGGAGGGGGAAGTAAGGAAGGGGTACAAAATGATATCGAGCCTGCCCTTGACGGCAAGAGAGGCAGAAGGGTCGCGGCAGACTTACTGAGAGACAGAGTAGGGCACACGGCAGCAGCAGCTCAGTCTGAGCTGCTGCCTCATCTCTCGCCGGCGCCGGCAAAATTTTTAACAGGGATCGGGAAGGGCAAAGCGGGTCATGGGGGAAGGGGGAGAAGGGGAGACAATGGGAAAGGGGGGAGAGGGAGGGAAAGGGGGGGAAAGAGGGGGAGAGGGGGGTTGCTTCGAGGTAGGGGGGGCGAATCGAATCGAGGCTGGCCGAGAGCATGCGAAGTACTAGCGACTGAGTGTGACTGGAACATCTTTTGTCTGAAGTTGAGAGTTCATGTGTCAAAAGGAGCAGCAAAGGGATGAAACGAGACAGAAAGAAGAGACGAGATAGAAAGAAACCAGCGGGGCAGTCTGCAATATGTCCGGTCCCTTCCTTCCCTCCGTTTATGCAGCTGCTGACACGCGTGAAATGTATTTATGCTCGACGAGACGGCCGAGCCCTTCTATCAACAAGAACTCGAAGTCGATCGCCTACCCCTACGTCAGCTGCATATGAAACGTGGGCAGAGGACTGCCTGATTGTCGCCGCCATATGCTTATGCCCGCGTATGCCCGCGACTGCCTGTGACCGCCCTTGCACCCCTGCACTGAACTTGGGGGGGGAGTGAGCTCATTGCAAAGCTGAGCATCAAAGAGGCGGACTGCGAGAGCGACAAGCCGAGCGCCGCATGTGCCGTGCATTTGGAACTTCTGGAGCTCCTTTTAGAAGAGTGACCTTTCTTCTCTCTCAGCTTCTCTTCTTTGCGTGTGGCTTGGGAGTCAGACCCCTCATGTGGCTGAGAGCACGAGCACACGTCGAGGGGGCGCTTTCATTCACTGTCTCCTTCTCACTTTCTGCTGCTTTAAAATGTTTCGGGTTATCCCTGGCTTCCTTCTTAATTTAAGAAAAAGAGACTGGAAGAGGCGGAGAGAAAATGAGTAGAAGAGGAGCAAAAGGAGAAGAAATCTTTAAAGAGATATCTAGTTCAATGAAAAAAGAAGAAAAAGCGAGGGGACAGCCCATGCATGTCTCTGTGTCCGTTCTACATCTTCTCCCTGCAGGGGGATGCCGGTGCTTTGGAGGCCCTCTGGGTTCTCTGGGCATCGCCTCTCCCCCTCGTAGCATGGGAGTTGATGGGGGCCTTGATGGAGCTAGCTGTCTCTATGCGAGCATCTGCGTGAAGCCAGACGGTATACCGCCAGGCGTCTCCCTCTGATAGGTCTGACCGGCTGCCGTTCACGGCCGTTCGTTCGTTGATATCTGTTGTCTTGATTTGCTTTTCCTTGCATCTGTCATGGTGCGAGGACGCTCGAGATTTTATTCCTTCGATTACATGCTTTGAAGTGTTTTATTGGTTGTATGGGTTTGCATTATATCTGGTTGATCGTGTTCTTTTGCTCGCCTTTTTTCCCTTTCTACACATGCTTGAATGTGTCTGGCTGATCGCGGGGACGCGATTTTCTTGTTTGTGGCCGGGGAGGATCTGTGGAGTCCTACCCTGTGGCGCCGCCCTCTGGACCCTCACATGCGCTATATCTGAATGAGCCCGCGTGCCGACGCCAGGCTCCACCGCTGCGCTTTTTTTCGTACGTGTCGCGCGCGTCGATCAAAATTGTTGAAATCGATCGAGTCTGACCTTCGTATTCAAGCATGCAACATGTTACTCAAGCAACGGATAGCATCGTTTGAGTCTGATGTCTGTTTACCATAGATCAAGAGAAATCGAGAGTCTGAGAGAGAGGAATGAGTAGAAACTGTGCATGATAGAATGCATCCAGCTGATTGGAATCCCACTGGGAGATCGCGTTAGCGCTTAAACTAATATAGAGCCAAACCTCTTGTAAAGTGTTGCTTGAGTGAGTGTTGCTCACGTTCCTTCTCTAGATCTTCCCTAAGCTTCTTGTCCTCGCTTTACCTTCTGTCTGGACGCCATAAGGTGGCCGGACAGGGGGGACAAAGCAGTGCACTGACAATAGTTTTTGTATAGCACTGTGCAAATGCTATAAAACACTAGCTTGTACTCTAATGTGCAACATCTTTACAACATTATATTATCAGTTTATCAATCGTTATATAACAGGAAACAACGAATCAACGATTAACTTTCAACAACCGTCACACTTGATGCAACACTGTGCGACATAGTACAACATATAATGCTTGTCAATGCTTGAATTTATGCATATTTTATTTGGCTTTGTTTCAAACATCTGAGTACTAGTTTTGCAAAATTTGTGTGATCCGTTCACCGGATGCTTGCAAGTCCAAAGAGTCTAGTCGCCACTGAAGCAGCCGGAACGCTCGCGTCCTGTGTGGAGCAGCAGGCGGTGTGGAGAAGTCTAAAGTCAAACGCGTTACACCTGAACACTCTCGTCCGCCCTGTACTGAAGATATGATTCCTTCTTGCGTAAGAACGCTTTGTGGAATCATGTAGAAGTAGCGCCAGAGGGGGCCGCTTGCCAAAAGAAAGTCAAAGTCCCCTTCGTCGTACGGACGAAATTTTGCATTTACACTCTTGCGGCTATGCACACCCCTGTTTACGCTAGAGCTCTTCAACTGTCCTCTCTTCCATTCTGCCTGTGGATCTTCTCTGAGACGAACCTCAACGTCATATGGGAGGGTCGGACATGGAGCCAATCGGATTTCTACTCCACCTGGCACTTTTGCGAAGAGCTCTCGACATTTCTGGAACATTGTCTCTTCTGCAAGGTGATTCGGACTCAGCTGAGACCTGATGATGTCCATACTGAGAAGTTTGTAAGAAGAGCAATTGGCCCGCGCCATTTTCCAAATCTCATGTAGACGCTCTCCAATGTGTCGATGATAGTTGCAATTGTGGTGAAAGCTGCAGCGTCTTTCTGTCGTGTCATGCTTGCCGCCTAACGTAATTCGCAGAGATCCACCCCCCCGGAATCTGTTGAGGTCATCACCGGAGAACTGCCAGACCATTGGAGGATCGGGCTGTCCCTCGTTCAGAGCGACACAGACAACTGGCATTCCCTGATAGCCACAAACCCACCGAAAGATGGCCGTGGGTGCAGCACTACAAAGGTAGGATCTTGACTTGACCTGTACAGGGAGCCACAGGTCTTCAGTACACCCCGCGGGACGCACGGCCAGATCCGCTTTTGCGAATGGTGGGAGAGGGTCAATCGGCTCTTCAACCCCGATGAACTTGCTGGTTGGGTGGATACTGCCACGAAGCAGCTGAATGGCTCTCCTCTCTACTGCATATCGTTCACCAGCAGAGACATATCGATGTTTGGACTCACTTCCATCTTTTTTTGTTCGATTAAAGCCGTTGGTTTTTCCTGCGATTTGCTTTTTTGGGACAACTTTACGACAGTCTGTCCCCTTTCTGTGTTCTTTTGACTCCGCTTGTTGGGGGGCAGTGTCAGAGACAACCGCATCCGCAGAGTCGGTACCCCGGTCCCCTATCGTCCAAAACAAACGGCGTTGTTCATCCGCACGACTGCCCGCCATCTGATTCACGGCAGCTGCAGGTTTCCATGAGAGGAGGCGAAGCGGACAGCTTTCACTGGCCCGCAGTGAATTGAAGGGTATTTTGCTTATGATCCTCCCACCAGGGCTGCGAAGTGCAGCAGCAGGACTCCACATGGGAAATACTTTCTCATCTTTTCGGGACAAACGCCAGTCATGGCATGCTCGAAATGATGCGCTGGGAGAACTTGTACGTTCACAACAACGTTTAGGAAAGGAAAGAGAAGGAAGGTGCCCTCTCTTCAGAAGACGTCCAGCGTAGATCATTTGTTTTTCTCACACTTGACTCTCAAACACGGTCATCGAAGGCTCCTGCCGTCATAAAGGATTCGACAAAAGCTTTTGAAGACGTCTTCCCCACATTGCACATCACAAGAAAGTGGTTGAACTCTGTTTCCAACTTCCTTTGCAAAGCTCTCTCTCTATATATATCTCAACTGGGAGTCGCCAGAGTGGAGTCCGACGATACATAGAACTCCCAGTCAGAGCTGTATGGCACTGTCAGAACACAGTTTGGTTGACAAAGAAGAAGCCTAGCTGCACATGCCTTCAGATCGACGTGCACGAGGTTTTTCATTTATATATATGTATATATATATATAGTAACGTATCGATACGTAAGAATTAGGTGTGCGAGTGTTGCATGCAAAATGCAATAATGTTGCGCATGCACATGCACCTGCGCGGATCTGGCACGCGCGCGGGTGTTGCAGTGTTGCTCGCGCTATAACTGCATAATTCCGACATTTGACTAACCATGCATGCAAACCATGCAGCTCTTCTGAATTTTAAATCTGCAACTCGTTTTCGTTGTTCTTTGAGCCTCACATCTTTCGCTGGGGAAGACCTTGACTTGGTGTGACTGCGCTCTTTCTTCATCTCTTTGCCTCTCTGTCTGCATGACTGGTGATATCTGATCGCTTGCCATTTGAAAAGATACACTGCATGTCGATCCGGCCTTTGACTGACCTTTTTTTCGATATCGGTCTTCAGGGCTCGACCATACGCAAACATGTTCTGCGAAGCTCGCGACACTGTGTGGAAACCTAAGCAGGTGAGGCTCCAAAGCGATGTTCAGACAGCACCACGGACACTAAGTTCAGCTCTGCACCCGGCGAGTGTGAAGACTCCGTAGTTTCGATTGTCTACGCAGTAGTGCTGTCTCCGGCTCTCTTTTGGTGCCTTCACAACTTTCATGGTAATTGTCTGCTTGCAGTGTGTGGCCGGAATCGAATTTTCCGTCAAAGTTGAAACGGAGCACCAACTTCTGTGAGAATGGTCAGGCGGGTCTTCTATACATATATATAGGAAAATTTGCAGCGTTGTTCAGCGGGTGAAAAGTCGTTTTCCCAACCTTCCATCAAACACTTCTTGACTGATCCGCTTGCCTGCTTTTCTTGTGTGACCTTTGCTCTCTATCCCTTACGCTGCTCAAATACTGAGAGAAAAGCTGGTCCTCACACATCAGGGCTTTGTATATATGTCCGTCTCTCTTCATCACTCGTCCCCACACCCCTCCCCTTCTCTCTCTCTCTCTCTCTCTCTCTCTCTCTCTTCTCTCTTCTCTCTTCTCTCTTCTCTCTTCTCTTCTCTTCTCTTCTCTTCTCTTCTCTCTCTGAGTGTGTGTGCGTGTGTGTGTGTGTGTGTGTGTGTGTGTGTGCGTCTGACAACCGTGTGTGTGCGTGAGTGAGAGAGAGAGAGAGAGCTCATGTGTTCCTCCGGTAAAAACATACATAAAACCGGTCCGCACACATGGTCAGATTTCCCTTCGTGCTCTGCTGCGGACATTTCGCAACTTTTAACACGTTCTGTCGTTTCGCTTACCTGCAGGGCTCCAAACCTCGACTTACTTTTGGGGTTTGCGGCGGTTGTTTATTGGTAGATAAGGTCCCGTGTCCTAGAATCAGGGTTGACCGAGTGAAGGAAACTGAAATTCAGGAAGAAAACGCCGCTGCGAGTCGGACGCGGATCGACGAGGCGACCTGTCTTGACTGTGGAAAGACTTGGAGCAGGACAGAAGCCACCCCCGATTTTGGCAGATTTTATCGGCACAGCTGTGAAAGCTACAAGAAGAAAAAGCCACTGCAAGAGGGTACTATCGGGATCCGTGGTGGGGATGGAGACAGCATTCTGTCTTCATCGGTACTACACCACGCAGAAGCCGCGGGACATGAGGATGAGAACACTTTCCAGGACGACTTTCAACGATTCGCGCAACTACCGGGGTCAGCACTTGCAATCACAGCGGTTCCAGGATTTGAGCAGCCAGCAGCCGCGGCTGCAGCAGGTCAGCGCTTTGCTTTGCGTTATCTTGCAGATGGATAAGAAAGAGCACACAGAGAGTGCCCCAGAAAGACGAAAACCCATTTTCACGAGCAATGAATGTGTACTGTTTCAAACTCGTTGTACAGAGTGTCTGTGATGAAGACCAAAGCCAGCCATATGTTCAGCTCTCTGCCTCTTCTGGAGCTAGCAAGGGAAGTGCGTGGCCTGTGCCTGTCATAAGTGCAATGCGAGTTTTGTCCAGCTGTCTTTCAGTGACTCGGTCTTAGAACGTTCCTGTTAATATATTGTATTGCTGTCCCATGAGAAAGATGCGTCCTGAAGGCTCTTAGAGTCCACTTTTTGTCATTTCGGTTCAGGAACCCACTACGGTGCCAACCAGCAGGGCAACTGTGTCCTTGTTTCACGAATTCCAGACTCGTGGGTTGGAATGTGTTTCACGGAGACTTTCATGAGGCGGAGATGGCATTTCGTGGAGCGTGCTGCTGTCCCCGGTCAGTCATCGTTTCTCGTTGATTCCCTCAGTCCTGACGTGTTGATACAGAATCCCGACGACGTTCTCCATGAAGTGGTGGTGGACAAGGATTTACTAGACCCAGAAGATCTTTTCTGTGGTTGTTGGACTCCTAAAGAAGATGTCAGTCGGGCCCTTGAGGCCGCAGTTCATTTGGGGGGTGCAATTCCACAGGAACCTGAGCCTCAACAGTGGATGGCCCGCCTGAATAATCAGATTCTCGTGACGTTCTCGCGTGTCCATCCAGACTTCTCCGATTCTGTGCTAGCCAGACTGGGAGAAAAAGTCGGGTGGAATTGTGAGACAATCTCCGTCCCCCAACCCAAACTATCATCTCGAGGTCTCACAATGGGCACCGAGTTGTGGCCAAAAGAGACTGAGGGCCGTTCTGGTCTATCCCAGGAGGCTCATACGTGTGAGCGAGAGCGTGCTCTGCTTCTTCACCATGAATTTTCGAGAAATCATCGATGCCCCAGAATCTGTGGACGGTGCATTAGTCCACCAGGATGCGGAAGAAGGGAATGACCGAGACACCGGCGGTCACCTTGATTATGAAGGGGGTGGATCCCTGGAATTCTTGCCAGAGCCTCAGGGTTCGAATGGCGGGGGCGGGGACGAGCATGAGGACTGTTTTTCGCCCCAATCAGGACAGAGAGAGCTTTTCTTCAACCGGAGTATTACAGTCTCCTCAGTAGCAGCAGAAAAAGCCACCCCAGTTTCCCAGATCGATTCCTCAGGCAGCTCTCTGTCTCCTGGCTGCAACACCGTCCGAGAGCTTGGTGAAATAATCTCTTTCGCCCGCAAGGCTCACGAAATTTCCTCTGTTTCAGACTTTCCCTGTGGCTCAGGCTGCAGGGAGGGAAGGACTTCGCATACCAACGGCCCACCCGCCAGAGAGGTTCAGAGACCCCACTTGCATGATAGCGCGCCCACGAGTCGCCGTGCAGACCCTGTGGACCAGCCGTCGGGCTTTGGGGGGGACGAAAGCCCCCCTGCAGAGGACCCCAACGCTTCGCATCAGGCAGCCGTTTCCGTGTGCCCCAAAAAGGCCCCGGTTCAGCCCCCGGGTACCCGTACTGCGCAGCTGCATGAAATGGTGCAGATGATGAAGATAGGCTTACAGGCAGTCCAGCTGAGTTCTGCACAATGGCGAGCGGGACTGTCTAGCGATTTTCGTTTTGAGGTGAAGGAGGATAGACGGAGCCAGAGTGCCGAAAAGAGAAGGAGGGAAAGTCATGGAGAAGACAGAGAGAAGGGACATATTGACGGTCCTTGCATGGAAAGCGATGAAAAGTCTCCTCTGAAGGGGAATCACGATGTAGAACGCAAAGCGAAAAGCCGTTGTGCGAGAGAGGCAGACCAAGGAAAGCCAGCCGACAAGCCCACGCCACCAAAACCCGACCCGATCGCATTCGGTCTCCCCTCCAGAACCTCTGGCTGTTCGATTCTCTCCCTGACAACGATGACTTCCCTGACCATGGCAGCTGCTGCTGGTGGTTACGAAGGCGAGATGAAAGAAGGGAGGCCCCATGGGTGGGGTGTCTACAGCAATCGGCAAGGAGACCGATATGAGGGGCAGTGGAGAGACGGAACAGTTCACGGACGGGGGACGTACCGCTCTGCAGAAGGCGATATATACACAGGGGAGCTTCAGGGGGGGAAACGGAATGGTGAGGGTATGCAACAATATTGGCAGTATGCGGTTGCATATGATGTGTATAAGGGGCAGTGGGTAGAAGGGGAGTGGCAGGGAACCGGCACGTACACATTTGTAAATGGTGATGTGTTTGAAGGGGAGTGGGAGAAGAGCCAATGGAAGGGGAAGGGGGTGTTTCGATCACAGGACGGAGATGAGTATACAGGGGATGTGCGAGACAGCACCGTAGAGGGGCACGGTACTGCAAAGTACAAAAGCGGGTACCAATATGTTGGTGAATGGAAAGCTGGCAGGTGGAATGGCAGAGGAACTCTGAGGTCTTGTGACGGAGTCGTGTGGGATGGAGAGTGGAGAGACGGGGATTTTGTTCAGGCGTACAAGTCAGAAGGGAAGGGAGACAGCCCCATGCACGTGCTCCAGAGACGGGCAGCCTCTATGACCTGGGTAAATTTTGAAGCCGAAAACAAGGCATGTATTTTGCAGTGAAGCTGCCTTGTGTTGAAAAAAAATGACTACAGGTTTCATGCATGCAATCGATTTTCCTAGCGATTTTCATGCAAATTTATGTTGCACTGCAGCTGCAAACAGCTAAAACATACTTAAACATGCATGTGAAGTGTTTTAGATTTTGGTGATTAGAGTGAAACAATGTGAGCTTAGTACAGTTCTAGCTACAGTTGACTTGGAGGGCTTATATGCTATAGGATGCATTCAAGTTCAAGTTCATTTGAGATAATTTTAATCAAGGTCAAATTATAAGACTAGTTCTGAAATACATACTGCTACAATGCACAAAAAATCATTGGACATCAAAACATCTCGTTTTTTAGACATATTATAACTAGACTTTTCTATTGTACGTTTCAAGTTTCTATGAGCTTAGTCTAGAGCTTCGTCTTAGCCTGACCAGCTGAACCGAATGTTTGCTATGAAAATAATTCTATATGTTTGCTATAAGAGAATGGAAAAGAAAAAAGGGAGACAATTTGAGTCAAACTTTAGGAAGAGAGTTAGATGGGCTGCATCAATTTAAGAGATTTAGAAAAGTGAGAAAGAAAGAGAGGGAACCCTGCAAGTAGCTAGGATTTTGCAGGATTTCAGTCTAGGATTTTAGCGGATTTTACGGGATTTTGGCCAGGATTTTAGTGGATTTTAGCGGATTTTGCCCAGGATTCTGCCAGACTCTTAACGTTAAAAATATAATCCCTACACCTAGGATTTTAGAATCTAAAATCCTGGAAGAAAGCTAAAATCCTAGCCTCTTCCTAGGATTTTAGGCTAGGATTTTACGGGATTATACGGGATTTTACGGGATTATACGGGATTTTACGGGATTATACGGGGTTTTACAGGAAAGATATAATCCCGTAAAATCCTGGCATTCATTTCTAAAATCCTAGGATCCAGGATTTTAGTCTTTATAATCCCTAGAGCCAGGATTTTAGATTCTAAAATCCTGGAGAAATAGTCCGGCAGAATTCTGGGCAAAATCTGCCTAAATCTACTAAAATCCTGGCCAAAATCCCGTGATTAAAATCCGCTAAAATCCTGGGCTAAAATCCTGCAAAATCCTAGCTACCTGCAGGGAAGAATTAAAGAGTATGAAAGGGTGTGGAGTGATACAAAGGAAACAAAAGAGGAGAGAAAAAGGAGGAGGATGGGATGTTGGGAGGTTTTGGAACTCGTTTCGAGCCGTTCATCTGCAATTATCCCTAATGAATTGGGAGTTGAATTGGGCGTCGAATTGGTAGTACTACTACTCCCAATTTTGAAAAATTGGTACCTAGTTTAGTGAAAGAAGTCCATAGAGTTTGAAGCTAAAATTTTGTGTATGGACTAGACAGGGGCTCACTAGTCTCTAGCTGCAGTCATTAGACTCTAATTCATTACTAGGAACAAAATTTATGAACACTTAGAGTCACCTAAAAATTGGGAATTACCAATTTTTTTCTAAGACTAACTCCCAATTTTTAAGAAAATTAACACCCAATTTTTTTTTTTGAACTACCAATTTTATAACTTCTCCTAGAAAGTAAAATATATGTGGAAAGAAAGAATGCTGTAATAGAATAGAGTTGTGGCTGCACAGAACTTCATAAATCCATAAGTTTTGTGTAGTTTCATAGTGTTATTCATGCTCGAAGTCCCTCCCGGCGTGACATATCGGCAAAATATGTTTGCATGGCTTTCTTTCTCTTACACAACCACGCAAAAACCAGATCTTCCAGAATAAAACGATCATATGAATAACGTCCCCCCCGTAGGACAAAACGTTTGCAAACCTTCTTATGATACGATTCAAAGCCGTAGCATTTTGTTGTGTTCAACCCCCCAAACCGGCGGATCCACACCGGAAAGTGCGAGTAGAAGTGAGTCTTCGAGACCGCCCACCCATAAGACTTGCAAAAAAGGTCTTGCCAAGTCTTTATCACCATCTTCAGCTCTGCAAGTTTCTCATCCATGGTTGAACCTGTCAACATAGAAAGGACCCACGAATGCAAGTAAAAAGAACAAGCAGGAGGGTTCTCTGCAACAAAAATGTCCGGGCACCTTTTTTCCATAAACTCAACCACGCGAGGGAAAACGTGTCTAACATCTGCAGCCCCCAATTTAATCTTTTTATTGTTTCTCGGAATCCCTCAGACCCACTGAGTAGGGGGTAGCCCTGTTTTTTGCCACATATCTGAATCAAACAGAAACGAATTCAATTCTTCCATCTGAAAGAGCTTCTTCTCATTCATTAATCTTCAATCGACCTTCATGCTTGTGCAAGTGATTCAGTCTTTTTTTGTATTTTGTGTTTTGATATGCTGCTTTGATACCGAATTTGTATCCTCTTGCTCTCACTTTGTTTCTGCTTTACATGGATGCCTGCCTGTAAAAACGTGTGGAAATGCTTTGTTCTCGTCCGACGGGTTGGTATGGTCTTGATTCAGAGATCATGAGCGGTTGTGGAAGCTGACAAGCTCCGATTAAGCGGTGTACTGTCAGTTGTGTGTCTGACTTCTGAAAGTTACTTTCTCTTCTAAACGCACCCTGAGACTCGTAGAAGACGCACGTGCTCAATCATTGACCAGATCATGCAGGTGTACATACGTGATGCTCTCTGCTTTTTCCCTTTTCCCACTGAACCTTTCTTTTCGATCACGATTCCTGAGCTAGTTCTCGAGATCCACAAAATAGTCTTCATTGATTGAAAAACTTCATTCATGCGCACGGTTTTATTGTGTTTAACTCTCTTCTAGACTCTCTTATCCATGTTAATACGTTGCTTGATTCTGTGCTTAGTTTCTCTATCTATGGATCATATACATATACTTATTTGAAGAATATTCTGGCTCATACTAGCTGAGGGCTCAGATATACAACCCTAAAATATTTTAAAATCATATACATACACCTGTAGCCTAAAAAACGTGTACAAAAAGTTACACTAAAACTATAGTGTGACAGAATTAAAATTGTGATTGATTTGATTGATTCAAGTTGATTGATATATTCCGCCCTAGGGCCTTCCCGCTATGTCTATCTGTCGCCAGAGCTAGCAAGGTGTGACACAATACCCTATATACTAGTATCAGTGACACAAATAATTGTGTCACAATAGGTGTGATGAAATAGTTTGAGTAGGTTAGGTGTGATGAAATTGTTAGACAAACTTTGAAGTGATCCTAGACTTTCAAAGTGACTAACAGCCACTAGCTTGAAATCTTCAGAGTTGTTGAAGGTCAGACTCACCTCATTCACCCATTCATTCATTTATTCACTCACTCACTCACTCATTCACTCACTTACTCACTCACTTCCCTCACTCACCTCACCCACTTACTCGCTCACTTACTCACTCACTTACCTCACTCACCCACCCACCCCACTCACCTCACTCACCTCACTCACTTACTCACTCACTCACTCCCTCACTCATTCACTGCCTTGGTCATTCATAATTTATTCATTCATTCATTCATTTATTCATTCATTCATTCATTTATTCATTCATTCATTCATTCATTCATTCAATGAGAATCGTCTCCTTCCTCTGCATCGCTTTCGTGCTTTCTTTTTTGCTGCGCACCCAATGCTCTTGAAAGCCCCCCGCTGCGGCCCGAGCATCCTCTAGAAGAGGCCAATGCGCTGCTATCCCTTTTACTGAACATCATTCTTTTAAAGATATTATCACTGCACTGATCAGATGCCCCTCTGCTTCCCTCGCTTCTACCCCGTGCAGTCCATACAGTGGCTATGACGCCGCCCCTCAACGCGTGTCAAACCGCGATTTACAACTAATTTTATTACACATAAGTATGATTTAATTGAATCAGTCAAAAGTTCTTAAAATCACAGTTATTATTTCATAAATCATTGTGACACAAAAGGTTTTAGAAATTCTCATTGTGGCACACTATAGTTGTGCATGAGGACAGACAACAAGAAAGAGAACGCCGTAGGAGGAGACATGAGCGTGATTTTCTGTCCTCGCCTTCCCCCTGTTCCTCTTCTTCTGTCTCTGCTTCTTCCTTCTCTTCTTCTAGATCTTCTGATGACAGGGACGAGGAGGACTGAGCCCTCATACATGGAAGCTCACGCTCTTCTGCAAGAATTCGTACAGTGAGGGGCGGAAAGGGAAAGAGAAGAGAATATGATTTTTGGAGGAGGGACGCTTCCGACTTCGCATGGATAAGCGCAGATCAACTAAAGAAAGACGAGAAGCGTCTCGTGTATGCCTTCTAGGCTGGTCGCAGGGAAGTATGCAGACTCAGAAAGTGTGAAGTTTCAGACCGACAAAAGCGTTATTCAGGTTCTCCTTCCAACCTTCCCCCCCCTCTGGTTGCAGTGTTGTCGTCATCGTCGTCCTCCTCCTCCTCCTCCTCTTCTCCTTCTCCCTCATCCTCCTCTTCTTCTTCTTCTTCTTCTTCTTTTTCTTCTTCTTCTTCTTCTTCCTCTTCTTCTTCTTCTTCTTCTTCTTCTTCTTTTTCTCCTTCTTCTTCTTCCTCTTCTTCTTCTTCTTCTTCTTCCTCTTCTTCTTCTTCTTCTTCTGCTGCTGCTGCTTCTGTTTCTTTTTCTTCTTCCTCTTTTGCTTCGGCTTCTGCATGTGCTTCTGCCTCTGCCCCATCGGTGTGCCCCTCCGCAACCTCTTCAATCTCTCAATGGGTCTTTCAGCCGTCTCCCCCCTCCCTTCTCTTCCCTTCTGCATCCTCACCCTCCCACAATGCTTTCTCTCCTTCTTACGACGTAAGGTCTGGTCTCATAGCTTCAGGAAGAAGGAAATTCATAATAAAAACGGTAAATGTGGGGGGGCTGGGGTCACGCATACGAAGCAAAGCTCTCGAGCGGTGGCTGGCCGCTTGCCAGGCAGACATTGTGGTATTAACTGAAATGAAGTGCCCCTCCATACCCGTAAGAACATCCACTCACACAAGGCATAATTTCGATCACTTTGAGTGGTTGAGAAGGAAAATCAAAGCAGAAGGGTTGAGAAGGAAAGCCGTAACCATCGGGGAAGCAAGGACAGGGGGTGTATACATCCTAGTCAGAAATTCTTTAGTTCATGAACTGCAGCTAAGGTGGGAGCTGGTGGGTCAAAATCTGGTCCGTTTGTCAGTGAGTGTGCCTTCTCCCTCAGAAGGAGGGGAGTCAGCCACGAGAGTCCTCCATGTTTTCGGTATCTACTTTCTATCTAGAGGGTCTGACCTGAGACAGAGAGACAGGGAGCTAAGAGACAGAGAGAGAGAGGGCATGATCGATACACTATGTCAGGTACCTCTCGAGGATTTGCGGATCCTGGTTGGGGACATGAACGGCAAGCTGGGGACTCGGGTGCCGGAAGGGCTGACTTGGGAAAGAATGCTATGTCCCACTGATGAAAGCAGAGAAGAGAACGAAGTTGATGCTTGTAAGCCCTCTCGATTGTCAGCCTGCAGCCATGGTAGTCAACCTGACGAGTAAGGGAATTGGCTGATCCGTCTTTGTGAACGCTCTAACTTAATTCCTCTCCACGGCCTGTCCTTGAAATGTGAGAGGCTGGGTGTTGATGTCTCCTTTCTGGGCCCGTGCACCTTTTTTAAAACAGGAGAAGAAACAACAGCGATTGATCACTTTTTTGTAGATCCTTTTCTTTTGACAGCCTGGTTCTCTGCCACTTCAAACCTGGAAGCTGACTTTGCCCCACAACATGTTGTTCTTTCTCTTTCTTTTTTTCTTGACTCATCTCTTCCCCCTATATCTTCTGATCCTCTACATGCCCCCACGGGCGAAAAGAATTTCTCTTTTCTCCCCCCTCTCCTCACTGTAAATAGAACTTCCCTGGTGACGGATGACGAAATGATTCCTCTCGCCAGAGTGGTCCTGCCATTCTCTGAGACGGTTTTTCCCGGCCTGTTCGACAGAGGGGTAAACGAACTGCATGAAGGAGATCAAGTTGTTCCCCCTATCCCACCTCCCTCTGACCCGCCTCCCCCTCCCCCACAACCACTTCCCCTTCAGAATGCTCCCTCCCCCAACTCTCTCACAAGGCTTCCTATCTTGAGCAATTGGAACAGTTGGGTCTTTTCTGGGAAGAAAGGCTGGCAGACAGCAAAGTGGGTGCAGTAGTAGATGGGGGAAAGGTATCTAAGAAGAGAAGACAGTCTGGGAGAAAGCAGAGCACCCATCAGGCTTGGTGGGACCCATAATGCCGCCTGATAAATTTGAAGGTGAAGGAGGCCAAGGAAAAGGCAAAACATGCCCCAAACCTTTCCCACCCTCTGCGAAAAGAATATGTCAAACTAAGAAGGGAAAGAGCTCGACTGTTTGCAGCAAAAAGGAGTAAGCTCAAGCAACAGACAGCAGAGAGACTAGCTAGAGAAGCAGCAGTTAACCCCTCGAAAGTTTAGCAATGGAACAGGAAAATCAAAACACAGAGGGGAGGGGATAATAAATCCACTGCATCTTCTTTCACTCAGTTTTGGGCAGGGGTCTTCGACGGTCCTGGTCTTCCGCCTGCACTTGTTGCTCTGGCCTTCTCCCCTCCTTCTCAGCCCGCCTTCTCTATACACATGATCGAGGAAACACTGAAAGGAATTGATCCAAAGAAGGCGCTGGGTTTAGATGGGGTTGGCCCCTGTCACCTCTCGTTATGTTTTGGTTTTTCTCCTCTCTTCCGCTTGCTGCTCTTTGTCTTTTTCAATTTGTTTCACCTTTTTTCTTTTTGGCCTGAACGCTGGAATGTATTGCGCATTGCTCCCGTCCTCAAGGGCCTGCCGAGTTTCGACTGTAACGAATGGCGCCCGATCCACATTGTGGGGCTTTTGAGTAAGATTTTTGCTTTATTGATGGACTCAAAGACTTTTTAAGATCAGGAAGGAGGTGAAAATTGACGAAAGGCAGCTCGGTTTCAGACAGGGGGTAGGGACAAGGGAGGCCTTCGCTGCTCTGTCTTTGTTAATTCTAAGCTCCAAAAAGAAGAAGAGCCCTCTGATTGCCGCGTTTGTTGATTTCAGCAAGGCGTTTGATACAGTTCCTCAGGTCAAAATATTAGAGAGGCTCAGGGAGGAAGGAGTAAGCCAAGCCGATGTTTGGATAATTCATTCGATGTATAGTCAGCTGAAGGCTTGGGTGGATGGGGCAACAGAATGCTTTCCAGAAGGCGGAGGAGTAAAACAAGGCAATCCTCTCTCTCCTCTCCTCTTTCTTCTTTTTATCAACAATCTGCATAAGTCTGTCAGCTCCAATAATGAAAACAGGAATCAAAGCTCGGCTGGGGGTACTGATAGAGAGACTCCTGTCAGACTGTCTGACGTTTTAATCGAAAGCATCGGATACGCTGACGATCTTGTTCTGTTTGCTCACAGTGCTTCTGACTTGCAGAAACGCCTGTCTCGCCTCGAGGACTATTGTAAGGAGCACGGCCTGAAGGTGAATTTAAAGAAGACAAAAGTTATGCGTCTCTCCTCCCCCCACCTCGACCTAGTGCCCCGGACCCCTTTTCTTTATGAAGGTAGACCAGTGGAAGCGGTGAATAAATATAAGTATTTGGGCAACTAGGTTTTTGAGGGCGGGGACCTTAGTAAGACAGTTGAAGCCCGCATTGAGGCGGCAGAGAAGGCTTTGGGGGCGGTGTTTGGTACTCTCTCTTCTCTGGGCTTTGTTTCTCCCTTTTCTAAAATTACGTTGTTCAAGGCCCTCTGGCTGCCAGTCGCGCTGTATGGACTGGAAACGATCCCGCTGAGAAAGACAGATGTTGCCTACCTCGATGCATTATAGTTACGTTTTGTTCGATGTTGTTTTGGTCTCTTCCATCACTCCTTTGTTTCGCCTTCCCTTCTCTCTCTCTCTCTCGAGCCATTCAGTTCTCTACTTGGTAAGTTGAGTGGGGGCTTCATCCAATGCATCAAATCGATCGACCGTGCTCTACCCCAGGCAGTGTGGAATGAGTGCTTGGCTGGCTCATGTGAACCCTTCGTTAAGACAGTAAAATGGCTGGCCGTTCCATTAGATTGCTCCCTTTTGTGGCCTCCATTGCCAAGCACGGTGGGGAACAAGTTTAAAGGGAAGGGCAAGGGCACAAAGAAAAGGGCGGCAAAAAAGATCGTAGAGGGTGCCTGGCTGTCCGACTGGTTGAAAGAAGAAACTAGAAACGTTAGAGACAGAGACGGAATTTTTCCCTACCTTGCGAATCTCTCCCCTTTCCAATCAGAGAATCCGTCCAGACAGCGTTTGGCCATGCACCTTCTGAGTGAAAGGAAATAGCGTCCAAGAAGTGAAATGATAGAGTGCAGTGTTGAACCTCTGCCAAAGAGTCTGTTACAGTCCTCCGCAGGCTTCCGTACGCTTTTTAGGGCTCTCACAGGGGGGCATATAGATAGAACCCAACCGGAACGGCTGTGCGATAAATGTTTGTCTCCCTCGCATGTGATCAAAGATGAGGTTCATGTTCTGACGGAATGTAAGGACATAGAAAGGGAACGGAACAGGCTAAAAGAACTGTACGAAATTGTGAAGCAGAAAGCACCCATTGACATAAGAATACAGATCGCACAACGTGTTGCAGGTGCAACTAGGAGGGGCACTTCTGATAATGAGAAAAAAATGAAGGATATGGTGTTGCTGTTGTGCAAAATTCTGCCTAGAAGCGGTTCCAAAGCTATAGCCGACTGTCTTAAGAAGGTCCATTCTGTCGATAAGGCAAGTTGAGGCGAATCGATCCGATTGGCATGCAGGCTTCCTCATCCCCCCCTCCCATGAATGTGTGCTCTGGGTTGTCCTCAAAGCCTTGCTAGTGGCTTGGGATTTGGTGTCGCTAAATCTAGGATTTAACCCTCAATCATCATCATCATAGTTCCAGTGTACAAAAAGTGATTAATTAGAATGAACAACAATTGATCAGTACCCTGCAACTTTAAGTAATTTAGATGAGTAATTAAAAGTAATTTAGAGTAATTTAGCGTAGTAATTTAAAGTAATTTAAAGCATTTTTGTGTAATTTAAAGTGATTTAGAATAGTAAACTAAAGTAATTAATAATTTAGTCAAACTTTGGAGGTCAATTTCTCGTGAATCATAAAGACTTAGACCTTTAAACTAACAGTGCTTATAGGTCCATATAAGAGCTATAAGCACTGTTAGTTTGAATATCTAACTCTTTATGGTTTATGAGAAATTGACCTAGAAATTGACCTCCAAAGTTTCACCAAACTTAGTAATTTAGCTTTCCAAATTTAATATATTTTAGTTTACTATTCTATGTAAATTACTTTAAATTATACTCTAAATTGCTTTAAATTACTTTAAATTACTAAGCTAAATTACTCTAAATTACTTTAAATTACTCATATAAATTACTCAAACTTGCAGGGTATGATAATAATGATATCAATTAATTTTTTTGAAGCTTTTTTTTTTCTTTACTGAATATAAAGAATTCTAGAAAAAATAAGAATTAAGTTGAAACTAACACTGCATGACAGATATTGATAGTCCTTAAGTATAGATTTTTTGTCTAGATTTTTGTTTGACGCGTGTATATAAATGTTATTAGTTTGACCTTATAACCGACTCGGCGCATGATGGAGCAATTTATTGTTGACATGCATGCAAAGAAAAAAAACATAGAAATTGATCATCATTACCTAGATCATTTAATACTAGTCAATTGAGTTATTTGAACAACATTTGACTGCTTTCATATCAATTGCATCGCTAGTTGCATCGTCATTCAAAACTGCAGCGCTAGCTGCAGCGACACGGCGAGAGAGCCTAGAAAATTGCTACCAGTGCGACATGTCAAAATTAAGCCAAAAAGCAGGGCAGATCCCCTCCCCCCCCCCCATTTTCACACACACACCCTTCACAACCTCCCTCGGTTCCATCTATGAGGGTTTTTCGATCTACGACTGAGAAATGATAGAAAACCTGGCCTTTTTCTCCAACCGGCAGGGAACATGTGTCGTTCCCTTCATGCAGGTTACCTGGTGCCGTAATACGACCCCCCCCCC
>JAHBMJ010000841.1:97308-119363 GCA_018398765.1 Chromera velia | reverse complement strand
CAGAGTGGTCAACCGAGCAGAGAGGGAGCGATAGGCAAGAGAGAGACGAAATCCCCCGCGCATGACTCGAAGGTTTCGAGTGGGAGATCGCGTTCTCCTCCTTCGTCCTGTCCCTCAGCTCGGCTTCCCTGCTTTCAGTGCGAAGGCAGATGGACCTTTTGTCGTGGTCGGCACACCCCGCAACCGACTGCATGTCGCTGTGATTCGACCAATTGGAGGAAAGAAACGGGAAGTTGTGAGTGAGGACCGATTGCAGTTGTGGGAAGAAGGAAAGAAGGATGGAGATAGACATGAGGGGGGAGGGGAAGAGATCCCCGCAGGTCCGCAAGCAGCGTTTCGTGAGAAAGAGGATGATGGAGAGGCAGAGGAAGATTCTGCAGAAGACAAAAGAGAGAGAGAAGAGAAGCCTGTCCCCCGCTTGAGTGATCGCCCCACCACGTTCAGGATAGGGGACGATCCTGAGATGGATGAGCTTTTCGACGAGCTCGGACTGGGAGATGAGTTGGAGGTTCATCCAGAGGAAAGGCAGAGAGAGAGGGGAAGACGGAAAGCGCCTCAGCCAGTACGGATTCTGGCTGGACGGCCCTCAGAGGAAGGAGAGGAGGAGTATCGAGTCTCCTTCGATGATGGGACTTTCGCATGGATGAAGGAGAGTGAGGTGGATGCACCAGAGTTGGTAGGTGCATACGAGAGAGCAAAGGAGAAATTTTTCCGGCAAGTGCAATGAATGTCTCACTGTGATTGCTGTCTTTATCTTTTTGAGTGGTTGAGTGAGGCAAACCCTCTTTCCCTTCTTGCTCGAATGTGCGAAAGGATAGACGCATCCGAAGCCTCTGTGAATGAGAGGAAACGACCTCGTCGGGGTACGGGCAGCCCCCGGGAGTTCGAGTGGTATGTGACATGTTGACGTATCTCTGCTTTGTCCTTTGCATGATCTGCTCGGGACGAGCAGACTGGAGGGGGGAGTGGTTGTTAGGCCTCAGAGACGAGCGGCCGGGGTGGTGCTCTGGGCCGAAGGGATGCAAGGAGTGCGGTCCCGGAGGACCAAAGTGATTGACGCACGCTGCGCACGCGAGTCATGCAACACTTTCTAAACAACACTTGATTGCGTTGCACGGAATTGAACAAACAGACTGTATTGCAATAAATGAAAAGAAGTCATAGAGAAATGATGATACAGAGTCTCCCTCTATATTGGACATGCGCAATACAGAGCGTCCGAATTAAATCTAAATAAACGTGGTTAAAAGATCTAGAGCACCATGTGTCACAGTCTCTATGCAATGTCCAAACAAACTGGAAGAACGACCCGAACCAAGGATGTACAGACTTTACACGTAAGTTGATAGTCGTCATGCTGCCGTCACGCTAGCTATACCAACAACAATCTTCATTTGATTAATTGATTGTAATTGATTGAATAAATTCTTTATTTTTTTTAAAAAATCAAAAAATCTCTATATTTATGAATCTATTTCTAACAATTTTGTGTTTAAACCTAGGTTCAATTTAACAATGTGTTTCATAAGAAGTGGTTGTGTAAGTACTATATTCTGTGTAAATAGAGATTTACTTGTTCCTCCTACACTCTATGCTTACAGAAGTATACAGAAGTATATGATACTCCGCAACACTGCGTGTTACTGCGTGTTAGGACATATAGAGACGCGTAAACAGCCTGCAGTCAGTGTTCTGCCTCGTTGTGCTTATTTGGAAGCTTTAATTACTTTAAGTAAATTTCTAGGGCCCTGACCTATGGCTTTGGAGCTTGTGTAAGCTCGTGGAGGGGGTATCCTGGGCGCGGCTTGGGCCCTAACCGTGCGAGCACTCTATATAGCGAGCACTCGGTCTTTCCGGGGCCACTCGCGGGAGCCGAGATCTACAAAAGTTGTAGGATGCACACTGTGTCACTCTTTTCTGATCATTTAAGGCTGTTCCCCCTTATTCTCTTAAAGTTTGTAGGAAAAAATCTTTTGTTAGCACAGGCGCTCTTGCTGGTCGAACTGCTTGCTTCACTTGGAAACGAATCTCCACCTGTCGTTTGAAGTCAAGTCAATCAGAAAAGCATCATGAAGATCTCTGCCCGACTCCTCGTCTTCACATCTGTTCTGCTTGTTTTGGCCCCAGTCGTTTACGGCCGCTGTATCCCGCAGGGAGAGGGCAGACCATGCAACAATTGCTGGGAGGGGGAGAGTGTGGTGCCTGAAGGCCAGTATTCTTGCTATCAAGGAAGAAACAGGCAGTGTCGACTTCAGCAAGGAAGGAACTGGTGGGGTGGAAACCGGGATGAAACTCAACTGGACTGACGTGGGGCCCTGCAGGCGGCTCACGGAAGAGCATGCAGCCCCCAATGAGCACGCTGAAGCACTGGAAGTGCCTGCGCGCTCAACTACGCCGCTCCAAGCCCTTGCCGCGGGGGTAACGGAGGAAGTCACAGAGGGAGCTGTGCGTTCCCCACACAATTAATTCAAAAGTCAGTCAGTGATTCGAGCTCGGTCTCGAACAGTCTCTCTTTTGCTCTCTTTCTTTGTCTCTCTCCCTTTCATTATTCGCTTTTCTGAACTCTCCGCGTATTTTCTCTGGTCCAGTGAATTTTTCTTCTGGCCGCCAGTTGTCGTTCGCCGCCCTGTCTCTCTTCCCGACGTTCAATCTCTCACCCGTCCGACTGCATGTCATTACCTGATGGCTTCCATAAAGAATCTGGAAAAGAAACATTGCTGTCAACCCTGTGGTCCTTGGTGACCTCTTTCTTTCTTTCTTCCTGACTGGATCTTGCTCCCGCGTTATTCGTCTCTGTGCCTAGCTGCATGGGTCGACCATTTTGTGATCATTTCATTCATTCTACCGATACCTCCTGCATCGGGGTTCTCCTTTCCCTCTCTGTTGCTTTCTTATTCTGCGGACGCGTTGCATGTGGTCTGTCCACCTGTATTCGTTCTGCGTGTGGATCTCAAGGGCTGTTGAGTTTATTTGGCCGCCTCACTCGTATGCGTTTTCTTTTTGTTGTACGTCTGAAAAACTTTTTCTTCAGAAATACACGGACCCCTCTCTTTTCTCCTTCCGTTGAATGCTTGCAGCTTTCTCAAGTGTGCGCGTTCAAGAGAGACAACCCCAGAACATCATCATGTAGTTTGACCTGATTGCGTCCGGTCCATCGGAGGGAAGTTTGCGTGCCGAAGAAGAAAGGCGTCACTACTCCCATGGCAAATAGAAACACGACGGCATCCTCAAGAAGAATAACAACAACCCCTAGAAGAGAGACAACATCAAGTCCGAGAACGAAAATAGCATCGACCCCAAGAAGGACAAGAGCATCATCCATCATGAGGCTAGACGGACTTCGACGAGATGCTGAAGCTACACATGCAGTTAGACAGAAAGGCAGCCGTGCTGGGCTGCTTTACAGTGCAGAAAAAAGGAGGGCGCATCTTCCTCTTTTGCTCCGTCTGCCTTGCAGTGTACATGGGCATCAACGAGTGTGTGCATGCGCAAGCGCGTGTGTGCCGCGTCTATGCAGTTGCAGTTGTGTCAGCATGCGGTCGTCTCGTGACACTGTCTCGCACTGTCTGTATACGTCAAAGAACGTATGAGCGTGCATGCGTAAGTGTGTTTGTGTGCGTGAGAGAAAGGGGGAAAGGTAAAGCATGGGCTGCGAATGACGGAGGTTTGCTACCATCGGCCTTTGTTGATGCTCAGCGACTCAAGTCAACAATGAAAGTTTACGGTTCACGTGACCGTACAAAAAACGAAGTGATGGCACATGGTTCAGCTATGTTCAGTCCCAACAACCTTATGGTGTGCGTGCTTGCGTGTGCCTTGGATTTGGTCGTGTATGTCACAATCAGTCGTCTTTTTGCTTGCACCGACATGCCCACTAAGAGAGAGCCACTTTTTAGGAAGTGGCCTCAGAATTGGCATATTTTTGGCCGTGGTTAAAGTTGGTTTCATGAGCTGGCTCAGCTGGTGTGCATCGAAACGTTCGTGAGAGCGCAGATCAAAAAAGACAGATGTGATTGTTCGATCTTTCTGTACACAAGTAACCAGTTGGTTACCAATCCTAACTGGTAGGTAATCAATTTTGAAGATGATGGGTAACCAAAAAAGGCTGGTAATCAATTTTTATGTGGATTGGTTCAAGTTACCATGCAATCGTTATGTAATCAAAAACTGTTTTATAGTTTTTGAGTAGTAAATTACTAGTAATAGTAGTAAAAAAGTGTCCAAACTAGGTTTAAATAACTTTAAACTTCTTTTAATGCACTTTATAAGTCCTAAACTTGATTTCAAAATCATTCAAATTACTAATCAAATTACAAGGTTAAACCTGCGACCCATCCACTGAGTCCACTCAAAAAAAAATAATAAGCAACGATTTTTACTGATTCTTCAGCTTGATTGGGAATATTTGGTATTGAAGACTAGAAAAAATGTATACCCTGCAGGTAGCCAGGATTTTACGGGATTTTAGCCCAGGATTTTAGCGGATTTTACGGGATTTTGGCCAGGATTTTAACGGATTTTGCCCAAGATTCTGCCGGACTCTTAACGTTAAGAATATAATCCCTACACCTAGGATTCTAGAATCTAAAATCCTGGAAGAAATTCAAGAAAACTAAAATTTTAGCCTCTTCCAAAGATTTTATGGGATTTTACGGGATTATACGGGATTTTACCGGATTATACGGGATTTTACAGGATTTTAAAGAAATGAATAAAATCAAATTCAAAGATGAATGACACACTTTAAGGCTGCACAGAAGGGATAACGGTAGGGCTGGGAAAAGGTTCATTGAGAAAAGGTTCAAATCTAAAAAAGTGAACCTGTTAAACCTGTTTTGAACCTGTTGAACCTGTTTTGAACCTGTTTTAGAGGCTAGAGGCGTGGCCACTGGCACAAGGCCGGCTAGGCCCGCGCCGCCCGTGGCCCATATAGGTGAAATAAGAAGCCGGAGCCGCGCGCACAGCAACTATCCCCAGCTGGTTCAATCCATTATGTCGGACAGACGCATGTCAGCATATGTCAGCAGGAAAACTCATACTGACGGTTGCAGAAGTGAAGAAGTACACATGACTTACCAAGTTTTCCATTTGCAAGGCCCCGCATCAAAACGGACAATCTCCACTGAAGCAATGAGGAAGTATAGAGTTTGTTTGACAACAGTCTGCACGACAGTGTAATTGACAATGTCTTTTTGGAGAGGCTGCTTCAGACTCATGCCGGCAGCAGTCCCTCTGCTTACTTCCGCTACTGCCATCTCCGGATCTTTTTTTTTGAACTCCCAGCTACAAGAGGGCTACCCATGGGTCCGACCTCTTTCACTGTATAACCCTTTTTCATTCTCTTTGTTGAAAAAAATTCCAGCGGTCCCATTCTCTCTGACACCTCAGGTTAGAACAAATGCAAACCCAGATGTTTGGGTACCATCCGCGGTAGCTGGGAGCGGTGGGGGCTATGGGAGGGAGCAGGGGGGGGGGCAACAGGCCGGGCCGGGAGCAGCAGGTCAAAGAGGCGGCGGTGTACGGAGAGGGAGGGGGGGAGTGGGGGCCGCGGGGCAACTGGTGAGCAGATGAAAGAAAGAAAGAAACACTGTGACGGTCTTATATTGACTAAATTGTCATGATTGATACGATCATATAAATTTAATTATGGCATTTTCCAATTTTTTCAGGCTTTTTTGATTACTAATTTTCGACTATAAACAGTGAATAACTTGAGACTAGCACCTAATGTGAGCGTAAATATTGATTTAAACTATTTAAAAACACTACTAAGGCATAGATTCTATAATAAAACGTTCTAAAAATGCATTAAAGATCATTAAAGCCTAATTTAAAGGCATAAAATAGCATAAAAAAATGAGGTTTCTATTAATTAAAAGTGAACCTGTTTTTGAACCTGATTCAGGTTCATTACTTCGAAGTGAACCTTGAACCTTGAACCTTAAACCTTTTCCTAGCACTAGATAACGGGAGAAAGACATGCCCTCCACAGCGTGCTTAGGCTACAGGCATTAATGGAAGCCTGGGGTGAACGCGTATATAAAATGTGTAGATGACTCATGGTCGTATGTCAGTGACACACGCATGTGAGACATATGTGAAGGCATCCGCCCACACTGCATGCAGTGTCATAATGAGCGATACATGATGCATATATAGAAAGATGCATGCATGCGCACAAGTGATTTACCGATACAGAAGTAGACGATGCCACTATGGTACGCTAGATGGTACGTCTAAATGAACAGGGAAACAATAGATGGATGTTTGTATGACAGAACCTTCTGAGAACTTCTTTAACCACGTGTGGAACGCTTGTAGGAGTCACCATAGTCACCAGGAATTCTTTCTACCAGCATCAATTGTGATCGACTTTTATTTCATTGTTTTTGTTTATGTTAAAATCCTGTAAAATTCCGTAAAATCCCATAAAATCCTGGCATTCATTTCTAAAATCCTAGGATCCAGAATTTTAGTTTTTATAATCCCTAGAGCCAGGATTTATAGATTCTAAAATCCTGAAGAAATAGTCCCACAGAATCCTGGGCAAAATCCGTCTAAATCCGCTAAAATCCTGGCCAAAATCCCGTAAAATCTACAAAAATCCTGGGCTAAAATCCCGCAAAATCCTAGCTACCTGCAGGGTAAGCCTTGTATGGATGGGCAAAATATTCTAATTTTAGCAGTGCAATTTGCTTTGTTTTGGCTTTGTTTTAGCAATGCTGATATATGATTGCTAAGACCGTTGGTTACCAAAATTCCTATCTAAATTCCTGTCTAAATTTTAGTTTAAATTCCTCTAAATTCCTGTTTAAATTCTAGGCGTCGGCTAAAGAAAAAAAAAAAAAAAGTAAGCGATCAGGGGAGATTTTTTCTTTTTCTTTCTTTTTTACTTTTTTTACCCTAAACAACACTTAACAACCTAGTTAACAACAGTTGTGCAACACATGAACAACACTTGTGCAACACCTGAACAACAGTTGTTTAATTAAAAAAACAAAAACAAAAAAAAAAGTAAAGGGTTTTGGGCGTTTTTTTTTTTTCCTTAGCTGACGTTTAGTCTAAATTCCTCTAAATTCCTGTTTAAATTAAAAGAGAATAACCAAATGATAGCCATCGGGAATGCAGAGCTAGATCTCCATGATGGTAGAACTACTTTATGAAAGAGTCTGTCCGTCAAGACAGAGTAGAACGAACAGCCGAAAGGCATTCGATCAGCTAGTGCTGCATGAAGTGAATCGATCTAAACTGGCTCGTACTAAATGTGCACGGCACAAATTGTACAAAATTGAATATGCGCGCGGCAATCCTATCCCAGCCAGCATGACGCTTCGGCACCGCGCGGCACGGCCTGCACGCTCGGCCTACCGGATCCAGAAGCAAGCATGGATACGCAGCAGGCTGGTACCTATACTTCAGTGAAATTGTGGTGCAGTCATGTATGCCAATGCATGAAAGTGTCAGGACGGCTCATAGAAGTGTCGCGCGCACACCGTGCGATCCGTGAATTATTGCATGCATGCATGTAGATGTACATGCATGTAATCAGAAAATTAATGATATAGAATTGAAAAACGAAGAACATGAAGTATGGCATAGTGAATAGCTCTGTGAACAATGCATCGTCTGACACTCTCTCCATGAAGGGTGACTGAACCGTTCTGCATCTCTGATCTGTATAAGTCCAAGGCGGTAGGAGAAGTACTGTATAGGACTAGAGTCAAATTTTACTGGTGACAAGCCACGAGAGACGAGACTGAAGCATACATGCAGTATAGTCGAGCGTGAATCAGCAATGCAGGTTGGAAGAAGGCCACGTGACGAACCCCCCCCACTCCTTGATTCCGACGATGAGGAAGACATCACCCCTGAAGAAGAGGCAGCATATCAGCGATACCTTGCCAAGGAGAGGAAACGAAATCTTCAGGTTCCCCAAGCAGCAGTCCAGAAGACAAACAACCGGTCTGTCCATCCCGTGAGAGAGGAGAAGCAGCTAGGTGATTACCCACCCATTGGAAACAAGAAGTTTGATGTGTAGAGAAGTGACTGTGAGGGAGTGCGGGACTCCAACAGCCGCCTGATGGGGAAAACAGAAGCAGAGATAGATCAGTATGATGCCAGCCACACCCATCTCGTATCCAAACATCACCCAAAAACCGCCAAGGCCATTCAGACAGTCTTTAAGCTGAAGCAAGCAGGAGACTCGTCCCTCAAAACATCGGGACAATTCCGTTGGAATAAATACCTGAAGGCTCTGCTCGAAACGATCAAACAGTCTCTTCAATTCGTAGAAGCCTCCAGAAGGGATAAGGTGTCAAAGAAATGGGACAGTGCGCTTGCACAGGGAATCGGCGCCTATTCATTCAGAGAAGTGGTTGACTACTTCGAGAACCTCTACTCTCAGTCCACAAGAGCAGGAGCCAACAACGATACATCCGAACAATCCCAGGCCCGAGCCATCAGAAACTGCATTCCCCAATACTATCAAAAGCTGTGGGCAGCCCAAATGACAGAGGAGAACTATCACAATCCGAAAGAGATCCTCAAAATGTGCAGTAAGATGGCTGACAAATCAAGCTGCAACCAGTTCATTATGGTTTGACAGTTTGAATCCAGAAAAGGAGAATCAAACAAAAAGGCTGTGGGTGAGTTTCACAGCGCAAACTACGTGGGAAGTGGAAGATTCCCACCTGTTCCTCACAGAGGAAGAGGGGGACGGGGAAGTGGCAGAGGCCGTGGTCGAGGGGGTGGCCCAGACAGAGGAGAAAGAGAGCAGTACGACCAGAACGAAATCGCAGACGACTACAGATGTGCGCACTGCGGTCGCAAGGGTGGGCATGAAGATGGATTTTACTGCAAGGCACAGCAGCACCTGTGTATGATCTGCGATGCGCTTGGTAAAGTGGGGTACCACTTTGAGCAAGTGTGCCCTGTTGGAAAAGAGCGCAGAGCAGCAAAGACAGGGGGTAACAGAGGGGGGTTCAATGCTCCGAACAGGAGCGGATCACAAACAGGACGCGGTGGCTTCCAGAAGGGGGACACGTACCTTGTTGAGAACGTCGGAGAGAAAGAGACGACACAGAAGACGACAACGTCTTGGTTTGACAGGATGGTGGAGGAGGCCACAACAGGGGATCCACACTCCACATTCAGAGTGAGGGAAGAGCTCTATTAGAATCGAAGAGCAATATAACAGAGCAAGTGAATGAACAGAAGGAAAGGGGGAGAGAAGCAGTCTCCCCAACGTTTCCATAAGGCCAGCAGAGAAGGTTGGCAGGTGGAAAAGCAACATCAATTCCAAAAGGCCAGTGGAGCAGACTGGTAAATCAAAACAAAGACCAGTGGAGCAGACTGGTACAAAGGCCAACGGAGAAGGTTGGTAAAGAGAAGGCTGAGACGCAATCAAAAGAAAGAATAAGACCGACTGAGAAGGTTGGTGGAAAAAGGAAAAAGGTGAAGAAGATAAACAAAGCCCAAACAAAAAAAGAAAAGAGTCACCTGCCAGTGATGTCTGCAAGCCACTTATTTTCTTTGTTCCGTTCTCCTCCTACACAAAGAGGAGGTGAGTGAAATTGTGGCGCAGTCATGTATGCCAATGCATGAAAGTGTTAGGATGGCTCATAGAAGTGTCGCGCGTACACCGCGTGATCTGTGAATTATTGCATGCATGCATGTATAGATGTACATGCATGTAATCAGAAAATTAATGGTGTAGAATTCAATTTGAAGAACGAAGAGCATGAAGTATGGTATAATGAATAGCTCTGTGAACAATGCATCGTCTGACACTCTCTCCATGAAGGGTGACTGAACCGTTCTGCATCTTTGATCCGTATAAGTCCAAGGCGGTAGGAGAAGTACTATATAGGACTAGAGTCAAATTTTACTACTTCAACTATTTTGAAGGCCAATTTCTCATGAACTCTGATGAGTTAGAACTTGATATTAACCTAGATATTAACGGTGCTTATAGAGTTAATATAGTAACTGATCATCATCATCATCATACGCTATCGCTATCAGCCTATAATAGGTGTCTAGCATTCAGTAAGTCACAACATGCAAGGCAGATTGTTAAATGATAGTAACTGCATATTCTATAAGCACCATTTAAAAGAAGTTCTTACTTATTATAGTTCATGAGAAATTGATCTTTAAAGTGTAGGAATTTAGAGCTCTAAATTTCTTTAGATTCCTGTCTAAATTCCTCTAAATTCCTCTAAAATCCTATCTAAATTCCTCTAAATTCCTGTCTAAATTCCTAGGTCTTTGCAGGGAACTGTTATTTTAGCAGTATTTTACTACTCTAAATTATATTTTGTAAACGTAGTAATTATCTTAATTTAAATTATTTTAAATTATGGTAAATTACTACTCTATAAAACTGGGTTAAATTCCCCGGGAATTTAGTGGAATTTAATGGAATTGACCCTTGGAATTTAGTGGAATTTGGAGGATTTTAGTAGAATTTACCGTGGAATCTACTTATCTAAATTCCACTAAATTCCACAAACTTTGGAGGCTTATTTCTCGCGATCTGGAAACAGTTAGGAGTTTAAATTAACAGTGTTTATGGAACTTTATAAGATGTATAAACACTGTTAATTTAAACTCCTAACTCTTTCTAATTCGCAGCCTCTAAAGTTTATGGAATTTAGTAGAATCTAGACAAGTAGATTCCACATACAGTAAATTCCACTAAAAGCTTGAGTGAGAGTAGCCAGCCCGACAGAGAGAATCAGTTAGGGGCGAGTGAGAGCAGACAGGCGGACAGAGAGAATCAGTCAGGAGCGACGGGGAGCAGACAGGCAGACAGAGAGAATCGGCCAGAGGCAAGCAAGAGCAGCCAGACAAACAGAGAGAAACAGACAGGGGCGAAAAACAGAAGACAGGAAGCCGAAGAGCATACACCCACCACCATAACCACTCATACGCCAAACCAGACAGGAAGAGAAGACAACCTGATATACAAGATAGGTAGACAGGCAGCCGCCCTTTCATTATCTTTAGCGTCCTTCCCCATTCCATCCTCCCCCTCCTCTCCCTCCCCCTCTTCCCCCTCCTCCTCCCCCTCCTCCCTCTCTTCCTCCTCCTCCTCCTCTCTCCATGCCTTTTCCTCCTCGTCCTCCTCCTCATCCTCCTCCTCCTCCCCCTCCTCTCTCCACTCGGACCACCCCTCAGCTCGCCCACCCGCCCTACCCCTTAGCGATTCGCACCATACAGCATCATCCTCTTTAGCCGCCTCCACGTCGGCCCGAAACGGAAGCGACTGGTTTTTTACAGCAAACAGATGGAGTGCAGGGGTAGCAGCCGGAACGGAGAAGAAAAGGCAATAACAGCAGGAGCCCGATCCCCCCCAAAGATACTAGCACCAGCTCTGGTATGCGGATGACGCGTCCAATACCGGCTGGTTGCGCCAGCTGCGAGCCTGGCTACGCGAGTTAGTCAAGAGGGGGCCCACGGTAGGGTATGTAGTGGAGGTAGACAAGTTGATCCTTGCAGTGCTCCCGCAATTTCTGTAGAAAGCCAAGGAGATCTTTGCAGAGTTCCCCGACCTGCAGATAGTAGAGGAGACGCGTCTCCTAGGGGGGTATATAGGTACAGACACACACAGAGAGAAATGGGTGCAGGAGAAGGTGAAGGAGTGGGCCAGAAACGTGGAGAGAGTCGCAACAGCAGCAAAATTTGCCTTACACGAAGCATACGCAGCCTGTTCCAAATCCCTACAGCATGAATGGAAGTTTGTGGCGCGGGTAGTGCCAGGGGTGGGGGGACAGATGTCATTGGGGCAGCTGGAAGGCACGATCAGAGACTGCCTCATCCGGAGTCATCCCCGCCCTGATGAAAGGACGACGGAACGGAGGGCCCCCCACCCAACATGACGTATGGCTGAGAGACGTTGCTGCCCTCCCGGTCTGACTGCTAGGCCTAGGCATCCCCAAACCTACCGAAACAGCGGACAGGGACTACAAGACCTCAGCCGCAGCCAGTGAAGCGATCACAGAGGCCATCCTTCGAGGAGAGGACATAGACGTAGACGAGCACGTGAAGAGGGGGTAGAAGGCAAGGGCAGCCCATAAAGAAGCAGTAAAAGAAGCAGTAGAGAAGGAGTGAGAGAGGTTAGGCAGCCACTCAGGGCAGGCAGCCAGAGAGGACCAGTGTGAGGAAGTCAGGCAGTCAAAAGAAAAGAGGCAGTCAGGATGGCTGATGGCCACCCCCCTGAAGGAATACGGAATGAATCTCAGCCCAGACAAATTCCGAGATGCGATGACAATCCGATATCAGGGGAGGGTAGGGGGGGAGAAGAGCAGATGTGAGGGATGTGGGGGAAGGTAGAGTCTGTAACATGCCCTTAACTGCTCAGTCGGGGGACTGTCGACGCTGTGACATGACGAAGTCAACCGTACGTGGGCGAGTCTAGCAGCGGAAGCATACCCCGTGGGAGCGGTTCACGTAAAGGAGCCGATCATTAGGGAAGAAGGGGAGGTGCAGGGATGTCCGGCGCTAAGGGGGGACTTCCAAGTCCGGGGGGCCTATGCTCCACAAAGGCTGGCAATTTTCGATACCAGGGTGATAAACCCTCACGCCGCCTCAAGGGAGAAGGTGACCTGGACTCAAGCCTTCAAAGCAGCAGCAGAAGAAAAGAAGAGGAAACATGGGCAAGCAAGCATGGACAGAGCGTGCGACTTCACTCCACTCGTGAGTGCGGTCGACGAGACGATGAAGGGGGAGACAAAGATGTTCTTAAAGAGGGTGGCAGAGCAATTGAGTGAGAAATGGGGGCAACACATGAGCAAAACGTGCAGCCAGATCCGAGCCCGACTGCAGATTGCCCACCTGAAAGCGGCAAGCGCGTGCATTCGGGGGACCAGAGGAGTGCAGGGGGAGGGCTGGGAGGAAGGAGGAGTAAGCAGTGCACTGGTCATGACTGAGGGGTAGGAAGTACTTAGCAAATGCCAAAGAAGCCATTCAGATGGAGAAGCGTCAAATATGAGGTCGTATGAGAGAGAGAGCTAGCAATGAAAGCACTAACCAGGACAGAAAGAAGAGATGAAAGACATATAGGCCAGACGCTAGGAACAAACTTTAAGTCAATGCCATATCAAAAAAAAAAAAAAATCCTCCAAATTCCAATAAATTCCAAAGGTAAATTCCATTAAATTCCACTAAATTTCCGGGGAATTTAACCCAGTTTTGTAGGGTATAAGTCAAAATTATTATAGTAAAAATTAACTATAGCTATTTCCTATGATTTATATAAAAAGTGTTAGAAACTCAAATCTAGGCTCAAATTAGCAGTATCAGTGCTTATCTAGGGGCTCATCTAGGGGCTTATAAAGCTTTATAAGATGTATATGAACACTGCTAATTTGAGCTCCTAATTCTTTCTAAATCGTGATTCACGATTGAGTTTTAAGCCTCCAACTAGGGCTCCAAAGTTTATGGAATTTACTAGGGAATTTAGCTAGGAATTTGATGATGATGATGATGTATGGGGTTAAAGCTGGTGAGCCCTATAGACTTTGGTCAACCTAGAGCGTCATACATAGAGTTAAACTTTCGACTTAGGCCCCACTGGGGTAAATTGAATCGATGGGAGCCTAACAGGGGTGGGGAGGCGGATGGAAGTGGAGGGTGGCTTCACCTCTAAGCAAACAGGCTTTTGCTTCATCTGGTAGTTCTCTTATAGGCTGAGTTACAACACGCTCTCTATCAATTTAGTGAAATTTGGACTAGTGACCATGTTTGATTTGATTATATTTGATTTGATTTGATTTGATTTGAGCTTCAACCTCAAATATTTGATATTTGAGGTAAGATTTGAGGTTAACCTCTTAGGGTTCCTCACTGAGTCACTGACTTTCTGTCACTCTGATCATTTTTCTCATGACAATAGTTATCAGAACATTTCTGATGTGTGTTTCAAAAATTTAAAAAAATATATATAAAATTATAACTTATCAGTTCCGTAAAAAAAATATGCCTGTATGGCAGTGTATATACACTAGTCACTGAGACTCACTCTAGTACTAATAGAGATTAAGAACGTAAAATTGATAGATTTGAAATTGTATATGACTTTTTGTTGATACGATAAAGTTAGAGCACGTACCAAAATTGAATTGATAATCACTCAGCTTTATGGCACTTCCTTTTCCTCTTTTTCATGATCACTTTCTTCAATGTGAATCGAATTGATCGGTGGTGGGAGCTGCTGAGAGCTTTTTCTCTGGCTTTTCAGCTTTCCAGGAGTGGGTACTCTTGGACTTCTATTCGGTTGTAGAGAGATGACAACGGGGTGAGACGGAGAACCACGCACACGTTTGCTATTGCTGTTGGTGTTGGAACTGTCCTGTTTCTGGGCAGCTAAGCATTCAGAGTTGGTAAGTTTGGCTACCCTCTGTGCCGCACCAGGGCCGACAACAAGCCCCTTGTATTGGAGGTGAATATAGAGAGGTCGGTAGCCTTCCTCACCCGGAGTGATGACTTTCTCAGGAGGGGGAAGTTTCCTCCCAGCCTTCTCAGCATTTGCGTCTGCGGCCGCCTCCTTTGGTTTCAAATTAGTCCTCCTGCGTAGTAGCAAGAACTTCCTCAAGTGAAATCCCGAGCAGATTCAGGACCTTTCGAACCATCTCTCCGATCTGCTCAGCCCCGTGGTAGATTATCGTCTCAAGATCCAAAAAGGAGGCTAAATCCATCTCAAAGTTCTCTGTCAGCCAATGGATTATGATCGCCAGGAACCCTGACTTTCCTGAATACGACCGCATATCGAGGGTGATCGACACTCGTCGGGTCGCTGCTTTTCTCAACCTGTCTTTGATTGACAGAATAATCTCGTTCTTCAGTGTTGGGAGCAGAAGTCTCTGCACTTTCCCCACAGTCGGGAGATCGTAGCGGGGGTCCAGTGCCTTGACCAGCTTTCGCAATGCCTCGTTTTCTATGAGATGAGGCCAGCCAGCACTGGCCAAAAAGTCAGTGGTCAGCATATCGCACTTGATTTTCTTCTTATGCGTCTCTGTATATGGTGCGACCACGGCTTCTGCTTCATCTTTGGTGGGGAAAAACGTTCGCACGTCAGGCTACTTCGTCCCCCCCGCCCCCTCCGACCACTTCTCCTGTCTTTCTTGGAGCAGCTGCACATGTTTGTCAGACATGATAGTCAAGCCATACTGATTTAATTTGATGAGGTGGGTTTGAAAAGAACTGGTTGCCGCTGCTGCATACTCACAGCCACAAATAGTTTCTCCTTCCCCCTCGGCTCCTTGTATTTTCACCTGACACTGAATCACATTTGCCCCCTTTTATACGGACCATATTTTTTTTACGTACCCGGCTCTAAAAACAAATGCCTCCTTCTTCCCGTTCGACCCTGTCAGATTGTGTGATATGTCTTTACGGGGTGTGAAATGTTTGCAGACGCTCAAAAAGAGGGCTGTAAAAGATGTTTCAGCACCAGAAAAGTCAACACAGCTATTCGGGAAAACGTTCAGCTAATCGGTTTACCTCTGTATGAAGTAAAAGAGGGTGAAACGTCAATTTCAGTGCAGCTCAAAACCCTTTTTTTTTTGAGAGCAAACCATCAAGATTTAGGTTTTTTCATTTGAATCAGCATGCGTGACGGATCGGTACTTGCAAAAGTTTTTTCGGGACCTTCATATTTGAGGTTGAAAGTCATATTGATCAAATATTTGATCGTATTTGATAGGTCTTTAAATACTAGGTCCTCCCTGACTGGATATTTGATTTGAGCTTAAACCCTACCTCAAATCAAATCAAATCAAATCAAATCAAACGTGGTCACTAATCTGGATGAGTACCCTATAAAATGGACATGCAGTCGAAATGGCTAGCAATGGCCAGTCAACTGTCTATTTTTACTGGCCATTTTGGCTAGGCTTGGATTCAATATATCCATATAACTTGTTGTTTCTCGATTTTTCCTTTGATTCCAATTCAGTTTCACCGTTGAAGCCTTGCTTCAGCCTACCGTTTCTTGAAGTAGAGCTAGGATCTTGAACAAGGCTTGCATAAATATAGACTGCCAGGAGCTAGGCTCCGACGGCTATAGTCATTCATTCATTCATTCATTCATATATTTTTAAGGTTTTCTTCATATATCATACAATATAAATATAATATAATATGATATAAAATCTATATAAATTTTTACTGAATCCTTTTCAAAAACCGCCTCATCAACCAAAAAAAGGCATCATTATCAGATTTTGCAGGCTGGATCATCATTCTCTGACTCATTTCCTTCAACTTAATCTTATCCTAATCTTCATCCTCCCATACTAGCTCCTATATGATATCAAGTTTATATTAGATTATATTACATTATATGATATTAGCGTTTTGTCTAAAATATAACATATATTGAATCCAGGCCTAGCATTTTGGAAAGTTAACTAACCATTTTCAAAATGGCTAGTGGTATGTATCTCAAGATCAAGAGGCCATAAAAATCAGTAGACGAGCCCATAGTAGCAGCAGGAGGGGGGGGAGTGAGAGCCGATCAAAAAGAGAAGAACCCGAGAAGGCAGCGGGCCTCCCCGAGATAAGGAAGTTTCGCAATTTCATTCAGGTGGGGGAGATGAGGAGAGGCACTCGGATACAGTAACTGATAGGCCAAGAAAAGGGGAGAGTCCTAGATGGGGAAGATACCTTTACCAAAAGAGGACAAACCTACCAGGTTGCAGAGACACTGAAGGCTAAACATCCCCCCGCAAAACCCCCGCACGTAACAGCATTGGAAGCGCTTCCACCCGAGGGCTTTTCCACCCTCACTCCCCTCCTCATCACAGGGGAAGACATCGCCACGGTCGCATAACATATCCAGAGAAGCACGGGGCCGTCGGGCTTTGATAGCATACAGCTCTGCACCGCAGTCCTGAGCCTAGGGAAAGAGAGCCGAGAATTAAGGGAGGAACTAGCGAACCTAGCAACAGAAATCTAGACAGAAATGGGGAGGAGGGTGTCCAAGTGGGACTAGGTGAAGGCACTCATGGCATGCCGACTGGTCACGCTAGACAAATGCCCTGGGGTGCGCCCGGTAGGAATCGGGGAGGCGATCAGGCGCCTCCTTGGAAAAGCAGTTATGAAGGAGACTCGAGAGGAACTGCAGGAGGCGTGCGGAGCCAATCAGCTGTGTAGCGGCCTCATAGGAGGCCTGGAAGGGGGAATACATGCAGTACATGAGCTCCGGAAGACACTCACAAAAGAACTTCAAGCCGGAGAAGATCCCGAGAAGGCATTCGGAACCTAGGGGGGCCTCCTAATAGACGCCAAAAATGCTTTCAACGCAGCAAATCGCACAGCAGGGCTATAGAATACCCGCATACTCTGGCCCAGAGCCTCCACATTCCTCTTCAACTGCTATAGAGGAGATGCAGAGCTCTTCCTGAGAGGCACCCACGAGACCACTATCATCAGCAGTAAAGAGGGATGGATACAAGGGGACCCGATGTCGATGGCAGGGTACGCCATCACCATCCTCCCCCTTGTTCAATCTCTCTGAGGCAGCGAGCGGGGGAAGACGGAGAGCAAGAAACTGTTACAGTCAGGAGCGAGCGGGAGCAGCCAGGCAGCAGAAGAGAAACAGACAAGGATGAATGTCACTGAGAGCAGACAAGCAGACAGAGAGAAATAGTCAGAAACGAGTGAAAGCAGCCAGACGGCCAGAGAGAATCAGTTAGGGGCAAGTGAGAGAGGACAGGCAGATAGAGAGAAACAGGCAGGAACGAGGGAGAGCAGCCAGCCGGCCAGAGAGACTCAATTAGGAATGAGTGAGAGCAGCCAGACGGCCAGAGAGAATCAGTTAGGGGCGAGTGAGAAAGGACAGACAGACAGCTAGAGAGAAATCGACAGGAACAAGGGAGAGCAGCCAGCCGGCCAGAGAGACTCAGTTAGGAACGAGTGCAAGCAGCCAGGAGGCCAGAGAGAATAAGTCAGGGGCGAGTGAGAGCGGACAGGCAGACAGAGAGAATCAGCTAGAGGCAGGCGAGAGCAACCAGACAGACAGACAAAAACAGTCAGGAGCGAAGGAGAGCAGACAGGTAGCCAGAGAGAATCAGCCAGAAACAAGCGAGAGCAGCCAGGCAAACAGAAAGAAACAGCCAGAGGCGAGAGACAGAGGACAGAAAGATGAAGAGCATACACTCACCACCACAGCCACTCATACACCTAACCAGACAAGAAGAGAGGACAACCAGACACAAACAATAGGTAGACAGGCATAAGTTAACCCTCTTTCATCTTTATAATTTCTCATCATATTGTAGTAAATGATTGATTAGATTAAGTTCGAATAACTGTCGTCCACTTAGCTTGCAGTTGGCATAATTAAACAGCCCCATGCATGTATGCGCCGCCCGGGAGTTCTAACTCCACCTAGGGTTTGGTATCAATCAATCAATCAATCAATCAATCAAGTCTTTTCATCGTCTTCGTTTTCCTCCTCCTCCTCCTCCTCCTCCTCCTCTTTCTCCTTTTCCTCCTCCCCCCCACTCGTACCCCTCCTCAGCACCCCTCGGCGACTTGCATCGCACAGCATCGTCCTCTTCAGCCGCTTCCGCATCGGCCCACAATGGAAGCAACTGGTTTTTCACAGCAGACAAATGGAGCGCAGAGGTAGCCACTGGAACGGGGAAGAAAAAGAAACAGCAGCAGGAACCCAATCCCTCCCAGAGATACTGGTACCAGCTGTGATATGTGGATAACGTGTCAAATACCGGCTGGTTGCGCCAGCTGAGAGCGTGGCTGCGGGAGTGAGTCACGAGGGAGGCAGCGGCAGGGTATGTAGTAGAGGTTGATAAGTTGATCCTTGTAGTGCTCCCAAAATTTATGTAAAAAGCCAAAGAGATTTTTGCAGAGTTCCCCGACCTGCAGATAGTAGAGGGGATACGTTTTCTAGGGGGGGATGTAGGCACGGCCGCACACAGAGAGAAATGGGTGTAAGAGAAGGTAAAGGAGTAAGTCAGAAACATGGAGAGAGTCGCAGCAGTAGCAGAGTTTGCCCCGCATGAAGCATACACAGCCTGTTCCAAATCCTTACAACATGAATGGAAGTTTGTGGTATGGGTAGTACCAGGGGCGGGGGGACAGATGGGGCAGCTGGAAGGCATGATCAGAAACCGCCTCATCCGGAGTCATCCCCGCCCTGATGAAAGGACGACGGAACGGAGGGCTCCCCACCCAGTACGACGTGTGGCTGAGAGACGTGGCCGCCCTCCCTGTCCATCTGCTAGGCCTAGGCATCCCCAAACCCACTGAAACAGCAAACAGGGACCACAAGACCTCAGCAGCAGCCAGCGAAGCGATCACAGAGGCCATGTATCCTTCGCGGAGAGAAAATAGATGGAGATGAACACGTGAAGCGGGAGCAGAAGGTGAGGGCAGCCCACAAAGAAACAGTCAAAGAAGCAGTGAAGAGGGAGTGGGAGAGGTTAGGCACTGCCAGCCAGTCTAGTCTGGCAGCTAATGAGGACCAGTGTGAGGAAGTCAGGCAGTCAAAGGAAAAGAGGCAGTCAGGATGGCTGATGGCCACCCCCCTAAAGGAGCACGGAATGAATCTCAGCCCAGACGAGTTCCGGAATACGATGACAATCCGATATCAGGGGAGGGTAGGAGGGGAGAAGAGCAGATGTAAAGGATATGGGAGAGGGTGGAATCTGCAACATGCCCTTAACTGTCTAGTAGAGGGCCTGCCAACGCTGTGACATGACGAAGTCAACCGTATATGGGCGAGTCTAGCAGCGGAGGCATACCCAGCGGGCGTGGTCCACGCAAAGGAGCCGATCATCAGGGAAGAAGGGGAGGTATAGGGATGTCCGGCGCTAAGGGGGGACTTCCAAGTCCGGGGGGCCTACGCTCCACAGAGGTTGGCAATTTTCGATACCAGGGTAATAAACCCATATGCCGCGGCGCAGCCTCAAGGGAGAAGGTGACGTAAACTCAAGCCCTCAAAGCAGTAGCAGAAGAAAAGAAGAGGAAACATGGGTAGGCAAGCGCAGACAGAGGGTATGACTTGACTCCACTCGTGAGTGCGGTCGACGGCACGATGGAGCGGGAGGCAAGGATATTCTTGAAGAGGTTGGCCGAGCGATTGAGTGAGAAATAGGGGCAACATGTGAGCAAGACATGCGGCCAGATCCGACTCAGAGCCCGATTGCAGATTGCCCACCTGAAAGCTAGTGGCAAGTGCGTGTATTCGGGAGATCAGAGGAGTGTAAGGGGAGGGCTGGGAGGAAAGAGGAATAGGCAGTACGCTGGTCATGACAGAGGGATAAGAAGTACTTAGCAAATCCTGAAGTCGGAAAGAGGAGAGTCAAATATGAGGTCGCATGAGAGAGAGAGCTAGCAGCGAGAACAGTAAACAAGACAGAAGGAAAAGGCGGCAGAAGAACAGGCTAGACACTAGAAATAAACTTTAAGTTAAAAAAAAAAATATGAAGCTAAAAATTGGTGTACAAAGCGGGTTTAAAGTGTCTAGAAGGAAGTACTAGCTTTTAAAAACTTATTCCAAGTATTTTTCACTCTAACACAAAATAGCCAGTTGAAAAAAAATGGCCACTAAAAATGGTCACTGGGCCACACTGGCCAAAAAAATGGCCAGTCAACTAGCTTTTTTTTCCACTTAAGAAAGTTAACTAGCCTAGCAACTAGCCATTTTCAAAATGGCCAGTGGTATGTATCTCAAGATCTACATATAGTGTATAAAGCTAAAAATTGGTGTACAAAGTGGACTCAAAGTGCTTAGAAAAAAACACTAGCTTTTTAAAAGCTTATTCTAAATATTTTTCACTCTGACACAAAATGGCCAGTTAGGTTGATTTCTAAAAAAAAAAATGGCCACTAACCAAAATTTATTTAATAAATTTCGGCCACTGACCATTTTTTTTTTTAGAAATCAACCTAACTGGCCATTTTGTATCAGAGTGAAAAATACTTAGAATAAGCTTTTAAAAAGCTAGTGTTTTTTTCTAAGCACTTTGAGTCCACTTTGTACACCAATTTTTAGCTTTATACACCATATGTAGATCTTGAGATACATACCACTGGCCATTTTGAAAATGGCTAGTTGACTTTCCAAAATGGTTAATAAAAATGGACAGTTGACTGGCCATTACTAGCCATTTCGACTGTCCATTTTATAGGGTAGATTCCACTAAAATCTACCAAATCCTAGACCAAATCCTACTATATAAATTCCATTAGTAGAAAATTATAGTAGAAATTATTAAAGAAATTAATTCTAAGCTAGGATAAATCCTATTAAATTTTATTGAATTCCTGGCTAGATTCCTGTGGAATTTGACCCGGTTCAAGTTTTGTAGGGTGATTTCATAGCGCCCCTGCCCTGTTTAATCTCTGGTATTAATTCTCTCAATTTCTCTGCTTAACTAGCTGCATGCTTAACCTTTAGCCAATATACCGACACCTAGATCGACACAACGTTATAGTAGTCACTTAATGATCCAATTTTCAAGACTTAATTATTAAATTCAAGTTGTTAAAGGTTTTTTAAAAAAAGAAGCGACTTGATGTAAATAAACATTTGAACGTTTTATTTCAGTTGAGCTAGTATAAGAATTTTCACGGTCAAACTCTCAGGCTGCTTGCTTTCCGCGTTTGGTGCCGATTCATTGCCGCAGTCTGGTATTGTTTTCCGTACTTTACATAATACTCTTTCGGAAAGCAGCAGCTGTAGATAACCGGCAGACCCGCAGTTGAGAGCAATGCAATGCATCAGAGAGAAATACTCGATTGCCGTAGTTGCAGCTCTCCTTCCTCACGTGACACCCCACAGTCCGAACAAATTATTACTACATCCTATAGATAGACACCGCTTCAATGCGCATCCATTACACGAGAGATCTCTTCCCTCTGAGGACTCGCAACGAAACCTCCCGGCCTCTGCCCATTGCGAACAGTCACCGGAGAACACCTTGCCTTTTTACTTCTTTCAGAGACTTTTTTTTTCCTCTTGTGAATACATCTCAGTGTCTTCGCCTTACATGATTGCGCACTTGCTCATCAACCCCCCCCCCCCC
>JAHBMJ010000841.1:32360-97299 GCA_018398765.1 Chromera velia | reverse complement strand
TGAGACCTGGCCTGGTTCTGCTGTTGTTGCTGCTGCGCCATCCGCTCCATGTCGACCTGGTTTCTTAGAAAGGTGCGCAACTGCACAATGACAAAACGGGAGAACAAAAAGCGTCTGCTGATTCCTCCACAACAAAAAAGAAATCCCAGGGGCCGGGGTGGAGCAGGATCGATTCTTCTCTCAGTCATCGCATTTGGTGCGTCTCTTCGGCTTCGAAAAGAAGGTACAACAGAGAGAGAGAGAGAGAGAAAAAAGGTCTTCTAACAGCTGCTGTTTTCTTCCCTTCTTTCCGTTTTCCTCTGGCTTATTGACTCACAGACTGGCAGCCTGACTGACAGTGTGGTAGCCTTTGCGGATAATGCCGGGGCATTGGGGTTTGTCCACGAGGCCAGTGATGGCACCTGCAGACATGCACGGAACAGAGACAGAATGAAAGAGTTTTTGATTTCTTATTCTGCAATTCAATTTGCACCCACCAACAAAATCTTTGCATCGCAAGGGCGCAAAGATCGGGTCTTTCGGTTAATTGCCAGCACGATAGGAGATTCTGCTGGTGCAATCGAGTGCTATGAGCCCTCTGAGATGGCCTTTGCAACCAAAGAAAGAACTCCTTGCTGAGTTTTGAAATAATTGAGCTGAGGGCAGGCACTCTCCTTCCGATCTCTTTCCGCCTCCGGCTGTTCCGCCTCTAAAGAGGAGAGAGAACGGGGAGGGAAGGAGGGAGAACGACCGGCCCTTTGCTTTGCTTTGCGGACACGACAGCTTCTTCTCCGCTCGTCTCGCTCGGTCAGTTCTGTCCGTTTGCAGTGTCTCTCAATCTCTTTCTTTCTCTCTTTCCTTGCTTGTTCTCCATCTGTCAGAGCACCTTTTGAAAACAGAATAGCAACATCGCCGCAGGAAGAGAGGAAACCACCGCCGCGTCAATTCACACCGACCGACCGACCAACCGTCAAGCTGCTTGAATGCCGTCTGGGAGTGCACCGACATCATGCACCTGCACGCACCCATCAAAAAACATCAACAAAAAAGAGTGACTTCATTCACGCCATCCACCTGCACGAAGAACGCAACAAAAAAGAGATGGGAAAGGACGGAGGCACGAAGGCAGGCAGGAAGGACGGAAGAAAGGATCGAGACTCTGCAGACGGAAAACCGAAGTCCTGCAAGAGACAGACACACCGGCCATATTTCACACAGTCTTGATCGAGATACTCTCACTCACTCCTTTCAGAGCAGTCCACATTCTGAACAGACAGACAGACCTGATGCGCATGCTGGTGTAGAAGAGGAAGCAAAAGATCAGACTTCCTTTTCCACTGCAAGGACGGACAAAAAGAGTAAGTGCACACAGGGAGAAAAGCAACAATGTCAAGTTACAGAAAGGACATGTTGGGACAGAAATGCATCAGATGCATCGCCGAAACTACTGCGCAGCAAGAAATCGCGATCTCTTTTCCCATGCAAAAAAACCTTTCACATCCAGTATGTCAACGGGAGAACGCGAAACGTCGACAGAGTCTAAAAGGACAGAGATCGCCGAGGGGGACAGACAGACCGACAGACTGCATGTTTCCATTCAATTTTTTGTCCTTTCCGGGGTCTCGCATCCTGCAAACAGCCGATTTCTTTTTTTTTTGTCTCCTTCGATGGTATGGTCAGCAGACAAACACACCCATGTTCAGTGAGTCGAATGCATGACTTACAAGAAGATGAGAAAGATGGAGTAGACCCCCAGGAGAATTTCCGATCGCGCCCGCTGAGTCAACCATTCGTCGCGCTGCATCAGAAAGGCCATGCATGCAAAGAAAGTATTTATTAGAAACGCCTCAACGTTCGTCAATTACATCACCCTCTGAGATTCACGCTCTACACCTGATACTGAGAGGGCAGGCAAGAGAGAGGCAGCAATGAAGATCATCTTTTCTCCTCACACCCCATACGCACCCTCCGGACCCACAAAGAGAGACGCCCGGGTGTCGAAGACCCACAGTGAGGGAGAGACCGGGAACGGGCAGTCAGTCGGACGGGCAGACAGGTTAGCAGGCGGATAGGCACTCTTGGTTTGGGGCAGGCAGGCAGCCAGACTGACTGACGTTTGTGACCGCGATGCTTGTTGCCATTTCTACAGCCTTATCCTTGTAGCCCCCCAAAGACATATTGCTGAACTCGCCCCTGGGCCCACACAGCGTCACCACACCATCACACACCGCGATCAATGCAGTGACAGCTGGTGAGAGGACGACCACGAACAGCGATGGCGCTGCGGCGAGGCACATTCCTGAAAGGAAAGCAGCGAGCGAGAGGACGCGGATCGACAGAAAAAAAGGGTGTGCAGAAAGAAATATGCACATCAGAGGAATAAATGGAGTTATCTGACAACAAAACAACCACTACAACGAAGAGGTTGATGCAGGGACGCGGCGAGACACTCAGACAGAGAGACGGAAATGACCACAGGGAGCTCTTCTGATCATCTGCCTTCTTTCTACATCAGACACAAAAAGAGAGGAGAGAAAATCCCTCCGCTCTCCGCATTTTGTTCTTCACAGCAAAGGCCGAACGAAGCCTTTCAGCTACTTCCTGTCTGCCCGCGACCAGCCGACCGACCGAAGAGGAGCGTCTGGAATGAGTCGAGGAGTGCGATGTGTTGAAGGTATTCCATGCTGAATTTCAGCTGCACTCACTCGATCAGGGAGGGATGCAAAGAGAAGAGAAAAGAACGGGCGGTCCTTGTACAGTGAGTGAATCTCCAGTCATGCACGGCCTCTTTTTCTTCTTCTTCGCATTCCATCTGAATGTATCTGTCTGCACAAGCTGTCTTGTCAACAGGCTGCAGCAATTCGGTCAGTGCACGAATGAAGGAATCAATGTACGAAGGAAAGAATGGATGAATCGATGACTACAGGGCCGAATGAGCATATCAATCTTAAGCGATATTCCCCTTGTCTTCGATTTCCATTCAACAGATGGGAGCGTGAAGACGAAGTGGACACGCAAAAATGTGTTCCGGTAGAGGGTGGGCATAACGCACTGCGAAGAAGATACAGCCAACAAGCAGAGAGTCTGCCGATGAGTAGAATCCAACCACGTCGGCGTGTGGCCGAAAGAAAAAGTTCTCACTCACACAAGAGGGCAAGGAAGGATCGACCGACCGACCGACCGACCGGATATTGTGTGGTGATGTCGAGGAAGAGACCTGCCATGGTTGCCATCACAACAAACCGAACCCATCGCTGCAACCAGCATGCATGCAATCAAAAAAGGATTACTTACCCACAGCATCTTCACACAACGGCAAACACAGACATGCCTCAACTGCGGGAGGGAGGAACTTCTTGAGACGCACTTGACCAAGAAGATCGCATGTTGGAGCAGCGTGTGTGGTTAGGTTGATGAGTCGAGAAGCAGCGAGAGGAGAGAAAATCTGCTTAGCCCTTCATCAGATAAAAGGAGCAAGCCGGCAGACGTTTAATCTGGTTTTCTTGCAGGTAAGCCCCGAGCACGACACCCGTATATGCAGAAGAGAAAGGGAACGCATCCGAAGGAACAGTCGTCTGGTCGGAACACTTCTTGCTTTGCTTCTTGGCAGTGCCTTCCCTCCCGTATCACATGAACATGAATCTGCCCTTCCAACCCCTCCCCTCCCCTCAATAGCTAACCGATCCCAAAAGAGCCAGGACACTGCACGAAAGACTCATTGCCATCAACCCAAGCGAAAGTTTTCCCTTCAGACCAGAGAACCGAGGGGCGGCTGCATCCTCGAGGCCTCTCTCACACAAAGAAACACAGGGAGAGAGGGTGTGCATGCATAGGTCTTCTCACAGACAAACACAGGCACATATGGGATACACACCTGCACTTCCTCATATGGAATGCGAAAGTGTGAAAACCAACACCCTTCTCGACCCCTGCCACTTAAGAGAAGAGAGGAGAGACACCAAATGAACAGAAACACATACAGAGCTACTCAATACAGAGGCAGGCAGGCCCCAAGTGGTTCCTTCCTTCCAGAAAGCCCGGCCTCAGCCATCCATCCCCAGGCAGTTTACTTTCTTTCACTCATCCGGACAAGCCATTGAGGTACAGTTGTTTGTAACGCAATGCGATGCAACGAAAAGCGATTCTCATTCCCAGCTGCTTCGCTCAATCCTTTATGATGTCAGCTTTCTTTCCCGAATGGTGTCAATAGTCAGAAAGAAGGCAATTGATTCTTTGTGTCTTTGTGTCAGTGGGAAGGCGATTGGGTGATGCAGCCACCTGGAGATTGTCTCTCTCTTTTCCCCCTCTTTCTAAATCCTCGACTGACATGGCGGAGGAGGAGGGGGCATGTGGAAACCCGGTCCAGGTTGGAAATGCTGTGGCGGCGGGCCTGCAGAGGGCCTGTCTTCGTTGGCAGATGCCCCGGCAGGCGCGGTGGAGTCTGTGGTCGGGGCCCTTGTGGGCCCAGAGGAGGAGGGGGCAGCCGCAGGCTCTCCGACGGATGTGGTGACATCAAAGTCGGAATCCTGCATCAATAAGAACAAACTCAATTTGGAAGGGCATCAATCAACAAAGAGCAGCATGGAAAGAGAAATTCCTTCTGGATCTTCCCGCATGCAAAGGCGGAGCCAACAGAAACAATGGACGGACGGACGGATCGCCTGTCTGTCATGAAGATGAACAAACCGAATTCTGTTCTTACTTCTTGACGGATTTTTCTTTGCTTGATTGCATTTGAAGCGATCGAGAGCGGGGGGATGAAGCTTTGGGTTTTGTGAAGGGGCAGAGTCGGCAAACAGGGGGCGTCTGCAGGCTAGTGAGATGGAACAAGAGGTGTGTGTGTGTGTGTGTGTGTGTGTACATCATGTGGAGGTTGCTCCCAAAAGCCTCAGCAGGGCTTCTGGTTTGCGTTCTTTTGGGTTCCTTGCGGACAGGTGACCAGGCAACCGAGAGGTTGGTTGGCTGTCTGACCCACTGCTTGGTTACATAAACTGCCTGTAGCACTTCCTGCTCGCCTCTCCCTTCGGCCTCTCTGTCTGTTTACATTCGTATTGCCTGCCTTCTTGCCCCCCCGCCGGTCTGCCGTTCCGCCCGCCCGTCTTCTTCTTGAGGATGTGATTACTAAATGTTCCTTTTCTTTCACTTGCCTTGAGAATAATTGTCTGACGGACGATTTTTGATTTGTAGAATTTCTTCTTCCACTTGAGAATCTTCGATTGGGGCGGTGTGGGCTCCAGATTCCGAAGATAGTCCTGCCATCTGGAGTCAGTCCAGTCGAATTCTGCACGCAGAATCCGTCGAGTGCCCGGGCACGTATGTGGACAGACTCAGTCCGTGATTTGGGTCACGCAGATTCATCGGTTTTTCCATCCGTCCCCTCACTTGTTATACAGATCTGGGGACCCATTCGATTTATTCAGTCAGTGTGCAGGCTCACTACGGAAAGGAGAAGATGGAAGATGGCAATGAAAGGCGCCTCGCGAGTGGGGGACATAGCAGGAGTTCTGAAGCAGACGCTGCTTTTTCCGGCAGGCACACACTGAACCAGGGGGCACAAACAGGTCAACGACGTGCCGATGTCCGAGAGAGGGAACAGACACTTCTTCGATTAAAAGAGATGACACGAAATGGAAGGCGCGGAGGCAGGCAAAGAACTGCGAGAGAAAGGAGGACCAAGCCATCATGCATACGCGGACAACGAGGGGGAGATGCCAAACACACAAAAGGAACTTACCGAGAAATTTCTTTTCCGACTCAGACAGCTGGGCAGTCATCCTTTTTGGCCTCTGTCCACGTCCACTTGCCTGATTACGAGATCTCGATCTCTAAAACTCGTACCCGTCTGTTCTTTCAAGTCGCGATAAGAACAAACCACCACGCTTTAAAACTAATGGACCCCGAAGTTTGCGATGCGATCGGGTCACAGCGTCATAAACTTCCTGCTGGCAAGAACGAACGTCTAGCATGTGTGTAATTGTGTGTACACCTCATCATGTATACCTTCCTTCCGCCCCCAGCTGTCGATCAGAGTCGCGATCCAGCTGATCTGGCTGTCTTTGGGGGGTAATTTCGGGGATTTCCGGGATTTTCCGGGGCTGTTGCAGGAATGGTTGCGGAGACGGCGCCTAAATAGCTGCGCGCGGCACAGTGCAAAATATAATGCATGTTTTTTTTTATATATATGTTGACATGCAGCTTAGCACACGAGATACACCCAACCAGTTGGGTGAGTGCCTCGGGGGGCCCTTTAGGGGGTCCGCAAATTTGATTGCATGATGCACACCATCGGGGGCTTGGGCATGTCTTGTGCAGGTGCATGGGGCGGGGGCCACGGCAACGCGCACGAAGTATGCTTTTCGGGATCGCGCGTGCAACTCCGTGCGAGTTACTTGAGGGGCACGCATGTGCGAAGTAATTATATAAGCTATGTGCGATCGCGGCTCCGTGCGAGTTGCTTGAGGGGCACATTTTGGAATTCGGGCGACACCGTGACAGACGGAGATAGAAGCGCCCCCCCCCCCCANNNNCCCCCCCCCCCCAAAAATGAAAAAATGCGTTATGCGAGTGCGTGCGATCTCAGGGCCTCTCGGCTGATCTCAGCAGAGCTGAGCTGCCCCCCGAGGCGATACATATGCGTACGAACGTATATATACGCTAGCTGGTTGAGTATTCTGTCTCCCGAGAAAAGAAACACAGATCGAGGTTGGTAAAGAGAAAACACCGAGCTCAGACCACAGAATACACATCTATTCAAGGCGACCGCCGAGATGTTCTGACAGGGATGTATTCTTTTGTGCAAATGCGAAAAGTTTGAAATACATCTTGAAGGAACGTAACGAGTCTTCTTCCATCGATTAGGATGAAAATGGAAGGAAGGGGGGGGACTTTTAGGTTTGCCAAACGTCTGCCTGCCGTTCACTTTCTTTCTGGGGCCTTACTCTGTGCCTCAATTTTGTTACAGGTGAGTCAGGACTTCTTTTGTCTCGTGAAGTCAGAGAGTGATGTCTCATCATTGGGTTTACTTGACAGATGAAGATTGACATACCTGTTGCTGTTGTCTTCTCTGCGTGCAGATTCAGCTTGGACGAGCTCAGGTCAGTCCCAAGGCTATGACCCAACGCCTGGAAGAGTGTTCTGGGGTGCATTTCTTTCCTTGGTCGCGGTTCTCCGGGCTCTAAATTTGACCGTGCTAACATATGTATTTGTATCTTCACTTGTCTGCGTATGTACATCTGCATCTGCCGTTATTGCTTCCTCCTACCATGCATTCTGTTCGTTGCAGGATCCAATCCACTACCGGTGTCTTAATACAGATGGTACAGAAATCGTACCAACCAAAGACTGTCACTCAAAAAATGCCGACTGCACGGTATGTTGATCGCCGTCAACTCGCGGCTTGCGCACTCTCACCTCTAAACATTTATTTCGCCCCCCTGCTAGCCTATCTGCGGAGTCCTGAGTACGCACCGTGAAGTGGCAAAATTGTTTTGCTGAAATAGAGGAGCCCTGTTTCGCAGCCAAGTTTGTATGGGGCAGATGGAGCCGTACTGAAGATTATTGATGCACGAACGGGCATGCGGCTTCTCCATGTCTTGCTGTTTACCCCTGTGTTGAAGCACATCAGGAATTCGTTTCTTTTTGCTGTCTGGGGACTGTTTGAAATGAATGCAATGAGCAAAAAGGCGCCGTCTACTCTCTATCTTTCTGGCATTTCCCTTTCTCGCTTACTGCCTGTCATTCTGTCTGTCTTTCTGTCTGTCTGTCTGTCTTTCTTTCTTTCTTTCTTTCGTCCGTCCGTCCGTCCGTCCTTCCTTCCTTCCTTCCTGTGTGTGTGTGTGAGTGTATGAGTGTGTGTGTGTGTGTGTGTGTGTGTGTGTGTGTGTGTGTGTGTGTGTGTGTGTGTGTGTATGAGTATGTGTGTGTGTGAGTGTGTGTGTGTGTGTGTATGTGTGTGTGTATGTGTGTGTGTGTGTGTGTGAGTGTATGAGTGTGTGTGTGTGTGTGTGTGTGTGTGTCTTTCTTGCCTTGTGCTCATTTGAACTCTGCCTCTTCATGCCTCCTTTTCTTCCTTGCCCCCTTCTTCTCCTTTTCTTCTCTTCTCTTCTCTTCTCTTCTCTTGCCTCCTCGTTTCCTTACCTGCATCTTTCCTTCCCTTACATCTCCCTCTGTCCCTTCGCTCCTTCCTTCGTTCGTCTTTCGTTCTTCATTTTTCTTTCTGAGCAAATTGCTTTTCCACTCTTTCCAAGTTGCCTCCTTGTTTTCCGGCAGTCTTTCTGTGCCCTGCTTCAAGCTTTTGAAAGCATCTATTGACTTCTCCCCCATTCCTTCCTTTCAATTGTGCTTCGTCCTGCCTGCAGCTGGAGGAATTTTTTCAAGTCAGTTGTATTCAATTCGATATATAGCTTTGGGTTTTGACGACCGACGGGATTCCTCTTGGCCGTCATGTTGTGGGAACATGAAGAGACTTCCAAGATTTCTGGAGTGTGAAGAATGTGCTCTGTCCTTTTCTTTATTGGTGTCATAGGGTCTTCCTTCTCCCGTTCCCGGTTCCCCGTTTCTTTTCTTTGTAACAGCTAGTGTCGGCTAGTTGGGCTCTGCTACAAGGCCCAACTTTTCTCCTTGAAAGGATAGCTTGCGCAAACGTGTCTGATAGGCTCTGTGTTGTTGCACTTTGGTTCCATTTTCTCAGCCCTTTGTATTGCCATTTGCTCTTTGATTTCAACCATGTGAGAAACGGATAGCAGGTGTCGTCAGGACACTCGTGATTGGACAATACCAGCGCAAGCTAGGGCACAACACTGCTTCTTTCTTCCTGCAGTTCTTCAATTACCACAATGATCGTGACAATTGGAAGAGAGAGAAGTCGACCTACGACAACGGCTTTCTCCAACACTACGTAAGTAGATTGATTGATAAGAGTTCCCATGCGGGGGCACGAAAATGACGAACTCTTTTCCCGTCTCTTTCATTTCTTTCGTTTTCTCCGCATTTTCCCTCGTTTCCCTTCCTCGCCTTTGTTTCTCCCCTACCCTCTTTTCAATCTCTCCATGTCTGCTCCGTTGGTGCAGAACTGGCCGAGCGTCTTAGACTGGAACGACGTTCTCGTTGACACGTGTCAACCAGGCCGATGCCCGAAGCCAACGTCTGCCAACCTGAAATGCATCCAGTTCTGGCCTCTTGACTGTGAGAAAGTATGGTTCTCGGACACACAGCAGGAAAAGGAAAGCAGAAGGAATGAAATTGTCGCGTTGACTCGCGAGGCGCCGGAGTGCCAAGAAGAACTGAAGAGGAAAAAGGATGCTGGACCTAGACGAAATTTTGAGACAGCATTCAACAAGGAGGTAAAGCAATTGACAGCAAAATGCAGGAGGTTGAGCAAAGAGCTGCAAGAGAAGGAGTGCCTTGACGAGCTTCAAAGGAGAGCGGCTGACGATCCTCGACCAAAACGAGAGACCGAGTCGGAGAAAACGAAGAAAAGGGAAAAATGCGAAAGGTTGTCAAAAAGACAACAGAAGGAGGCGTGTTTAGAGGCGTCCAACGAGGACAGTCAGAAGAGAGTACGTGACTTAGAACTTTACCAGGAGTACAACAGATTCAAAGGAAAGTTGGACGGGGCAGAGTGGGAATTCGTGGACTCAAGTGAAACCGTAAGTTGAACCTCCCGTCCTTCCGCCTCCTCGTGTGCTCCTTGTCATTTTGCCTTTTCTTTGTGAAGCCTATGCATGTAGTGTTGTTGTAGAACCTTTTGTAGGAAGAACGTTTCGCCAGCCAAACTTTCGTACTCTCGTGAAGATCCGACAACACGCAACTTCTGATGAACGAATGCACTTGTCTCCTCTTATTCAACTGTTCAATCTTGTCCACTTGCAGTCGGACACGAAAGGCATTAACATCTACACGACTTACACTGGCGGGGTTCCAAGGGACCAAGCGAGCGCGGACAAATTCAAGATGATCTATATGCCGACCTGGGAAAGTGTCCTCTCCTGGAAGGACGGTGGAACGAAAAACACAAAGCTTGTTGCCTGGGGGGAGGTACTGCTTCCGATGCGAGTTGCAACGAACGACGGCAGCTTCATTGAGCACACGTGAGCCACTTTCTTCTACTTTTCACCTTGTTTTCTTTCCCAGTTTGCATCCTACAACGAACGAAATGCAAGAACTTTTTGAAGGGAGGAGGGATGAAGGGAGGGAGAGGTAAACGAAGGCAAAGGCACACACAGGTAGGCATTGAGGTTGGAAGGCGAACAACGAATTAGGATAAAGGAAAGAAGGAAGGAAGGAAGAAAAGAGAGAGCGAATGAAGGAATGAAGGAAGGAAGGAAGGAACGAACGAAGGAGGGAAGGAAGGAAGGAAAAGACGGAAGGGAGGAAGCAGAGAAGGAAGGAAGGAAGGAAGGAGGGAAGGAAGAATGGAAAGAAGGAAGGAAGGAGGGAAGGAAGGAGGGAAGGAAGGAAGGAGGGAAGGAAGGAAAAGGCGGAAGGGAGGAAGAAAAACAGAGGCAGCTGGACGGACAGACGAAGTGGATGAGTGTTGCAGACACCAAAGTCTGGTGTACGTCTGCTTGCGTGCCTTGCAGGCGATTTGTCCGGAAAACAGATTTCCTCAGACCCGGATCTTTCCAAAACCAGAATATTTACCCAGTGATCACGGGGGCGTGGGAAATCATGGATGACAGCATGGCCACTCACTTCACAACATACGCCGACGCCCGACGGAAGAAGTGCCCTGTGCGCGACTGGCCCTGGGACAACACGCTCAAAGACCAGGAGTACTACAACATGTCAGTGTCTCTTGGAGTGTTTCAGTCTTTGACTCTGATGTGAACTGAATCTCGAAGTGCGTTCACGTTTGAGGCGCTGTACTCAAAGTCTTGTCGCTGGCTCGCGAGAATTTCGTGTTCAACTGTCTTGTTTTCATACAAGGTTGCCCCAATGAGAAAATGGAGTCACTCGAAAGAGGCTGCAAGACTTGTGTTCCTCTCGAGTACATTCCCTGATCGAGCTTTTTCTGTCCCACCTGGTGCGCCCATTTCCCCTTTTCTTGTCGTGGCAGGTACGTCACATGGAACACCAAAATAAAGGACTCCGCCGGCAAGGACATCACCGGGGGCCTTCCATTCACATTTACCCTCGGGAACACGGTATCAAATAACGAGGTAGAAAAGAACAATTTCCTCAAAAAGAATTCCTGCTTTGGGTATAAGGCGTTCAAATTTGGCCACGATGGAGAAAACACTCCTGAAAAGAGAATCGCTTACTTCAGGGATCTGAGGTCAGTTTATCTTTTCTCTGCGTGACCCGTTGCTTCTCTCCAAATAGGAAACAAAAAGAGAGCAGGAATCCGATGGGGATCGGTGGGGGGTGGGGATGGTGGGAGCACACAAAGGCAGAGAGCAAGAAAGAGGGAACGGGGGCCACAAAGAGAGAGGGGATGAGGGCGTGATTGCGATCGAAACTGTGTAGAGACATGGAAGGCACTGTATCCAATTAAAAAAAAGGTCGAAGTGGCTGTCTCTATACAATTAATACCAGATCCGAAGGTGTTCTCCACAATTCGAGAATGTTTGTTTTTTCATTTCTCAACCAGAACGCGGCTTGAACGAACAGATTCCAAGGCAGCAGTCATATGGATGCAGCCGCACGTTTGTGTATCTATACGTCCTCTGTGAAACTGAACGATTCTATCGACAACAGGAGGACATGAAATATGACCAACTCGGAACAGAAACGATGGTGATGCACAGGTGAAGCAAATATGAATAAAATGACATAGAGCGCCCAGTCAAGCCAGGAGATAGGTGTGCGCCCAAATTAAAATTGCCTCCAGCTCTGCCAAATGGCAAGAATTATTACATGAGTCTTCCTTCTGATCGACGTGTCCCTTCCGAGCAGATCTGCCAAAGACTTGGCGGTCACCTGGAGGAAGAAGGACTCCAAGAAACCGACCGAGACGGGTTACACCGCCGTAACCTTCTGTGGAGAAAAGGACGAGGTGAGAACGTTTCCTTCTATGTAAATCTCTGTTTTCTTTGAGTGAGCATTTGACAAGAGTCAGAGTGTACTCTCTGCAAGCGGCAGAAACGTTCGAACGGAGTTGACTTCTCGGACACTCCTTTCGTCGCGAGGACAACGGGGGTGCAGTTCTGCAATGAGGCTCTTTCACTCGCCCAAAAGACTTTCTGCTCCTCATTGTGTGACGCAGTCTCTGTGTATTTCAGTCTCCTTTTGTTTTGCTGCCTTTGCCACTTCTTTCTGAGTACCTTTGACTGTTCATCGTGTGGCAAGTATCCGTCGAGGTGTACAGTCGTGTGTCTTGAGAAATAATTCTGTCTCTCCGCAGCTCTTTTTTGTCGTCTCGTCTATCTGTCGATGCAGATCTGTGCATATTTGTTGCGCATGTGTGTATGCGTGTCCTTAGATGTCTCGGAATTTGCATGGTATTTTGAATGACACCGAAAGTCTGTCTGTCTTGTCTGGGGTTTGTGGGGCGAACCGTTTTTTCTTTTCGCAGTGTGAGTTCTTGACTGCCAATTTATGGATTGGGAGACATATCTTCTTTGGTTTATTGTTTGTGTTTCTTTCTTGTGAGTGCAGGAACACTGTGTGGCTGAGCGGGTAAGCTCACAGATTCTGCATCCGTCAACCAACCGGGCAGACTTTCATCGAATTGTCTTCTCATCCAACAGCAAATTCGTCTTCCAAAACATTTTGCTACTGACATGTCTTCCGCCTTTTTCCCATTCGAGTGTTTGGAACAGTGCGTCTCCGAACAGATGTTGCGGTTGCCTTTCAGTGAAAGAAATGTATTGGTGATGCTAACACGACATCGCATCCTTTTACATGGCCAGTACGAAGAACCTCGAGCTGCCTCGCATGCATTTTTTCGAAATACGAGTTCTAATCTACGACTCTCTGCTTGCGTACATCTCCGTGTGCTTTGCAGTGGAACGTTCTCGACCCCAGTGAGTCTTTCAGCTCAAATGTTCCGTAAGCTGATGGCTGATTGCAACATGATGGGTCGACAAAGAGACTGAGAGACTCACATTTACAGACACATACACCTATACATATGCAGACAGACGGGCAGGCGCACAGTCGAGCAGAAAGGTGAATACAGACGTGGAGACAAAGACGGACAAGACGGATGGACGGAAAGACAACCGAAGAGATAGGCAGACAGGATGACAGAGAGAACGACAGAAAGAAAGAAAGAGAGAAAGACAGAAAGGCGAATGGAAGGACGGACAGGGCAACGGACGAATTCCTAAATCCAGGCGTTCTTTCATTCTTTTTATGCAGTTCCCTGTGAGGTTGAGGTCTCAAGGACGTGTCTCTCGGTAACCGCGTGGAAGGCACTGGAAAGGTCGGAGAGGGGAGAGCAGAGCGGTCTTCAAGTCAGGGCTCGACCAAATGGAACGCCTTTCGATGCCTATCGGATTTTCTGCTGTATCGGCTTTCTTCGGATCTCCCCCTTTTGACTTTATGGACTTCTTCTTCATTTTTTCCCACTGTGCTCGATTTGCCTTCAGAGAAAGACTCACATATACCGGAAATACTTTTTCACTTACGTATGTGATCGGAATTTGGGTCCTGAAATAAGTTCCCATGACTTCCCGACATTTGTTTCACAGCAAAAATGCATACCTGAATATACAGTCCCCCTTCTGCTTGTTGCTGCACTGTCATTCGGAGTTTCGTATTGATTGCAGGGATAGAACAACCGGCAAACCACGCCTTCCTCGTCCTGGTGAAACTGATGCTGATGGGCAAAGAATCGATTCACCGCCCAAGCTCCACGTTGAGGTCACAGAGTTTCCCTCGATGTCAGTCCGTCCGTGCGTGCGTCGAGCGCTTTGCGGACCCTTTCGTTGCATGGAATGTACAGCTCGATTTCTCAGAGCGTTCTGTATTTCTATAAGGTTCTCGTAATGCTGGTGTATGTTTGCGAGTAGTTAGCGAAAGACGGGAGGATATTTTGCAGCAGAGCGTGTTCTGCCAGAGATGCCAAAAAGCCAAGGTCTTACCTTAAAGACCCCTGCGAGAATTCAACTCCTGTGGGCCTTCATCAGTGCTCTGTCACACGTCTGTCCGAATTGTTGTTCGCAGGTCTCGCGACGAAAAATTTGTGTGTCGCGTCGGAGGAAAAGTCCAGCCATGTAAGCCACCTGAGGAGGGTGAGAAGATCACCTGCGTCAATCAATTCGATGAGCAACTTGCCCGGCTGAACATCAACAAGGACAGCCTGTCGGATTACGACGTCGTGACTCAACTTCTCGAGGAGTGAGTCAGACGCAGGAGCACTTCCGGTTTCCTCGTTTGCTTCCGGTTTCCTCGTTTGCTTCCTCCATGCACCATTTGCGCCAGCCCAATACATCACGCTCTAGATGCCGTCGCATAATCTATTTCCAATCCGGCCCTAACATGACTTTGCAAGAGACCTTCCGGGGATCTAAACTGGTGCTGGCTTATATTTGTGCCTTGACTGTGGAAAATAAAACACAGAGTTCTCCTTGTGGTATTTGCCTTGACATGGTTTGTCGCAAAAAGCTTGTTTTGCAATCTTGGCACCATACACGCACAGCAACAAACATGCGTACGCAAATAGATGGAGGAAGTAACTGCAGAACTGCAGCACAGAATCGTCCTCCTGTGAGCTTCTCTTCGAGAAAGACGCTGTCTCCGTTCAATTTCCCATCTCTACTCGACTGGATCATGTAACGTACATGTTTCTTTGAGTCATGCAACCGTTCAGATGACTGTTCCAGCGTTGGCCTACATTCGTTTTCAATTCCCCTTTCAGTTCTTGCTGTTGTTTCCATTCACTTTCGACGCCTTGCCTCTCTTTGTCTCTCTGTCCTCGTGCAGTGTCGATAATGGCAACTCGGGACAAAAGAGCGTGAGCATCCCGTACGAAGGAGACCAGTCCATTTCGGTTTGCGGTCAGTTGCTTTTTATTGTCTCTCGACATATGGTTCTGTTCAAGTAGTCTGTTTTCTTGTCAACCCCTTTCGTTCGAACAGCAGCACCATCCCAGGGAAGACTTTCTGCCTTTCAACGATCTGGATGGGTGACAAAGAGTCCGTGCTCTCCTCTGACTGATCTCTATTTGCTTGTGTGTGTGTATGTGTGTGTGTGTGTGTGTGCTGACAGGGTCTTGTGAAATCCTTGTGAAGCCCTTCTTGGTTGGCGAAGTTACCGAATGCGGACCGACGGTGACCCGCGGGAACGTGGAGGTCCGGTTTGCATTCTGGATCAAACCCAAACGCCTGGGTCAGAAAAGACCCGGGTATTCCTGTACACAACTACCAGAAGCCTTCAGCAGCATGGTGGGGAGCGAACCTGAATACAACGGATTCAGAATTGTCTCATCAGACGATCCTCTTGTTATGAAACTGAAACAAAGTAACCGAGAGATTACCGATGAAAAAATGAACGAAGCAGAAAAGATTTTGAAGAAAGGGGGGTCGAAGAATCTGATTTCTGAGTCGGTGAGATTCATCCGAGAGAACCCAGACTACTTCGATGCGCTGTTCCAAGAGCAAGATGAATTACCGACTGAGCCCCGCTGGACACAACCAAAATTGGGACCCCAGGACGAGGGGGGCAACTTTGTAGGCCGGGTCTTGACAAAATCGGTTGGCGATGTCGTCTCCAAATGCCGTCAGTCTTTCGCATTTTGTTGCACCCCTCTGCAGGAAGGAAGTACGTCGGCAGCCCTCGAGTTCCCTCTTCTTCAGTGCTGTTTCGCCCGCTCGGTTGCAGAGTGCGTACGCAATCCTTCCGACATCCTGCATGTTGAGTGCGGACTTGTTTGTCCCTAGATCGTGCCGATGAACTTCTTAGCTGGTCGATCACTTTCATCCACATGTAATTTCAAAAGGCCTTCCAAGAAGATGTAAATTGACTGTACTGTGTCAGATCTCACAAAGCATCATTGCACTCTCTTGCTGCTTCAACGGTCGCGGAAGAATTGTTTTCCCTGCCTTGGCTTGATGACTTTTGATGCATCCCTGCAGAGATTTGTCACGTTGAGATCAACACCGCTTGTCCTTGTTGCCAACCAAAACTTCTTCTCCATCCCGGGAGAACAAAGTGAGTGAGTGATAAGTTCCACCGACGCTGCCTCGATTGGTTTTATCCATTTCTCTTTTAAATGTTCGATTCCTTTTTCTTTGAATATCGCTGCGCAACATAGGGGTAGGAATGTAAGCATAGCCGCATTCTCTGAAGACAACTCGGTGTCTTTGTTTTGCTCCGATTCAACCCATTGACTCAAAGTCCTGCTCCGATTCAACCCATTGACTCAAAGTCCTGCTCCGATTCAACCCATTGACTCAAAATCCTGCTCCGATTCGACCCATTGACTCAAAATCCTGCTCCGATTCAACCCATTGACTCAAAGTCCTGCTCCGATTCAACCCATTGACTCAAAGTCCTGCTCCGATTCAACCCATTGACTCAAAATCCTGCTCCGATTCAACCCATTGACTCAAAGTCCTCTCTTTCCCTTGAACTCCACCCGACTTCATTCAATTCTTGCAGGGAGCACTACATGTCTAAGACCAGAGGCCCCGGCCTGTACGCAGACGAAGCAGACAAATACTTTGACCCTGACATATACTCGGACAGAGCAACAGTAAGCCAATCAGTGCACGGACACAGAACGAACAGCGTCTTCAGGCACAGCACTTCGATCGCTGCCATTTTTTTTATACAGAGAAAACAGTCAACAAGAAAAAGACACTCCTCTGAAAATGTCATACATAGAGCAACGAGCGTAGAGTCCCACCTCGTTTCTGGCAGGCCCCCACCGCGCTGGATACCTTTCCGTTGTCCATTCGTGTTATGTAGTGTTGCCTCTCCAAGTTGACTCCTCAGGCCCACACGACAAGTCTCCACGTGAACTTGCAATTACCATAAGAGTAATTCAGAAAAACAAATGACGCGCCTGCACATATCCACTTTTCCTTCAGCTTTCTTTACAGCCAGCTAGGAAAATCCACGGGTGTCGGTTCCAGTGACGAAGAGCCAGATAAGCGTCTATTCTCAGCCGCAATAACACCCCTGCATAAATTAAGACGGGGTTGATGCTCCTCGGAGACTGTTCGACTTTCTGCTTGTGAATTTTGCAGGTCAGCGTTCGGGTCGAGCGCGTCAGCAATCTGGACACGGCGCTGGACAAGTTTGGGGCGCGAAAAGACAAGCTGAAAACGCTCGTCAAGGGCGCACGCAGTTTCAAGGCACTATGCGAACCATTCTTCGTTTTGGCGGCAGAGGTCAGGCAAGCAGGAGAAACTCTTTGATGCCCTCTTGTTTCCATTCCTCTGGCTCTCTTTCGGCTTCAGAAATTGAAAGGGCTTCAGTCTTTTGATTTGCTTGAGAACAATCATTTAGCTATAGAGAGGCGTGCAACAAAGAAGTAGGGTCCACAGGAAAACGTTGAAAGCAGTCGAGAAAGGACTCTCGAAGCACCTCCGAATATTTCTGGTACGGCATATCATCCAAGACATGTCTGGCTTGGACAGGCTCGTTGCAGATCTCAAATTCCGTTTCCACGGTCAGGCCAGGAGTCAAAGACTACAGCATGAGGTTGGAAGGGAACGATTTCGCTGTCGTCTCCGGCTGATCGACACTCATGACAGTTTCTAGAGACACCACAAGGTTTCGTCTCTCCGTAGCCTCTCAGACACTTCCTCTTGAAACGAATTGCTGAATCCAGCCTCCAATCTCTTGTCACCTTCATGCAGGAAAAAATGAAAGCGTACAAAGAGAACTGTCTGACGGACTCCGGTGCATTTCAAGAAATCGGCCCAGACCTCAACATGGCAAGTCTGGCCAGGAAAGCCACACGACTCGCAGGAGGCTCTGGCGGATCGAGGACTGTGGCTGCCGTGACCCTCTTCAACCAGATTTCCACAAAGCTAGAAGACCAAGCTGAGTGGAATAGCTGGAAGTCGGGCACTCTGCCTTCCAAAGAATTGGTGACATCAGTGAAGAACAACGAATTTCCAGACGAGAGTCTTGGGTGCAACAGACGTTTTTGCAGTCAGTACCTCTTTCCCTTTGTTTTGTTGTACAGGCGTTTTTCGATTCTCAGTGAAGAAAAGCACTTGAGGCAAGGGGGCTTTGAGGAATGAACAAGATTTCAGTAATGAGTCCCCTTGTCTGTTGTGCGAATGCGTCTTCGGGAGTTTGATGATTCCCAATTTGGGGGATCATAAAGCATCTTCGCCAACAAGATCAGATCTCAGTGTTGTTCAGGTGTGCACGTGGCAATTTTGACTGCCTTCTTTTTCCTTGCCCCCATCCTGCTACTGGTCGTTTTCGTCTGCATCTCCTATGGCTTCTATGATAATGACCTTCCAGTGGCCTGCTGCATGAGTATCAGGTGGATTGCTTCCTTTGACGATGGTGAAAAGCCGCCGATGCATGTGTGACTGCACACATCACCACTTTGTATGACAATCTACTGACTTTCTCTCCGATTCCACTCGCGCTCGCAGGGGACTGTAAAACGAAGTGGCAGCTTGAGTACCCCTGGTGCCTTGACATGGACAAACGAGAAGTCAAAATCAGGTAAGTGCTCTATGCCCTGTGCAGCAGATTGAGAGCAGACACAAATTTGAAATAGATGATGTGAGATTGAAGGAGAAAACAGGGTATGATCACAACGGAAAACTTGACTGCATAAGGTGCCGAATAACCCTTGCACCCGTGAGCTGGGTATCGATCACCTCTTTCTCCGTCTTTCAGTCAGCCGTAGATCAGGTCTGCGAGTTTCCTGGTCAGGAGTTTGAGGAATTGTTCTCTTGTCACCAGGCATCCTTATCTGATGGTTTCTTGGAAGTTCGTTCACAAGAGCTTCCTCCCATCGCAAATAGGTGTTCACAAACGTCAATGATGCTGGTCCTGTCCTGTGTCTTTTTTTTGTGTTTGTTCTGACGTCGGGCAATCGATCTAATTCCATTGAACATGTTTCCCTCCTCCCTCCCTCCCTCCCTCCCTCCCTCTTTGGTTTCTTCTCTTCTCCTGTCGATCAGCTGTGTCTTTTCCGATTATGTGAAGGAGAAGGGAGCCGCGAATTGTCTCGACGCAGCGCTGTACGACCCTACGCTAAAGGACCGTCTCAGGGATGCGTTTACACAGGTATGCAGAAGAAAGTCATCCAGTTTTGATCTTTCCTTTGGAGCAAGCAATAGGAAACGTTGGAAGACTAGCTGCGTGTTTTTTCAGTTTGCAAGCACTTGACGGTATGGCAAGCACAGGGGAAGTCAAGGGAAGAGTCGCCCCCCGTCTCGCCACCATAGATCAGGCCTCATCATCGTGCACGTTTTCTTCTAGTCGGTAGAAGCAATCAAATTCTGTTTTATTGCTTCTCCCTGCTGACTTAATTCCTTCGCAGGACGGTCTCGCTGGATTCGACCACCCCCCAGAAGACGAAGTGATACAAATGCTGAATCATGGGCAAAAAGCCGACATGTGGATTACACCCACGACTGAATGGAAGGCTTTCAGGACATACAGACTCGAAGCAGGATTCTTTGGTTGGGGGGGAAGTCAAAGCGCAATTGACACCCTATATAGGGACACCATCTACCAACACGACGACACCAGCTACAAGATGTACTGCCGTAAGTCTTTTTTTTTTTTCATTGACCTAGCTCTCTCTTTCTATCGTCTCGATGGATTCGTTTGTTGCTTTTCACTTCATTGGTCTGATGCACTCGCTCTTCTCTATCCAAAATCTGTCTCCTGAGTTGTTCCCCTTTGTCGTCTACTCCTGGTCTTGTCTTTGAAGTGGCCCGTTCTATTGTTAGCCGTTCTGCGCCACGAAACCATTACTGCCACCTTTTGCAATTGACAGGTTGGGTGCGGCGCATCCCTCCCTGGAACAGACTCGGAAAGCGATCCAAAAAAGAAGAGCACGTTTTTTCTCCTGTAGCTGTCTTTGCTGTCCGTATATAAAGCTCCGCATTCGTACTGACACACATGAAGTTTTTGTTTGTGTTTCTTGTCACTTTTGTGGCTTGTCCAAATATTTCCTTCCTGCGCAGCCAAATGTTTTTCCTGCAAAACCGATGCTGTTTGCGAGCCTGCCGGCGAGAAGGTCAAGATGGAGGCCAAATTTGTGGTAGCTCAGACAAACAGTGGGAAACTCTGTGGAGCCGATACGAGAGGGTACAGGGAGATGATGTTCTCCTGCCTTTCTGATGCAAGATACGGAGAAGGGGAACAGGGGCGGGCACATGTGCAGATGCTGGAAGACAAACTTGGAAGCGAGAACCGAAAGGGGCGCCCTTTCAAGAGCGCATATGAAGCCACACTAGACCTGTGGAAAACAAAGCAGGCGCTTTGGGCTGACAAAGCAGCCGGTTGGTTACGGTAGAGTGCGACAATTTGGCATGTCCTTGCTGGACCTGAGAGCTGATCTGGGATGAGATTGGTAATTTGACGGACTTGCCAAAAGCCTCCCTCCAGCGTCTGTATGTGTTGCCCTCGTGCTCTGTTTTCGCATCTGCATTGCTCTCTTGCTCCTCTTTCTCCGGGCTCCTCATCTCCTTCTCCCTCCTCTTCTATCCTTCTGCAGGAAAACCAACGCGTCTGCGGTTTTTCATAGACAAAGAAGGCGGGGTTGTTCCTGTGATAAGAGATTTTTTTTGGGACAAAAGGGATCTCCAATTCCTCAACCGCCAAAACACAGGCGCATCCCCCCCTTGCGGTCGGTCGGTCGGTCTGTGCTCCACCTTTGCGCTGCTGCTGAAATCTTGCGAGTATGGGAAGTGGCACGAGAGCGAACGTGCATTTTCCTGTCAGGCTGGCTGGCTGGCTAGCAGCGAAAGTGGAGTTTGCCACTTCTCTTCTCATTTGTGCGGTGGTCGTGCTTCTGGTTGTTCTTTTCGGTAAATGGTCTTCTTGCACAAGTAAAAATATTTCAAGTTGGCCCTTTCTGCACTCTCTCCTTTTGCAGCTGGGTGCAAGATGGACGTCAGCATCACTGTCCCTAAATGTCGGATGCAAACCACATACGAGGCAAAAATGGCGGTCAGTGGGGCTTTCTGCCGATCCCTTTTGTCTGCCGTCTACGGCTGGGTTCGAATTTGATTGGAGATGGACAGCTTGCTTCTCGGAAAAGGGGTGTCATTGTGCTTTCCAGTCTACGAGTCGATTATTACGTTGGCTTCCTTCGCGGCTGAATTGCGTGTGACGCAAGCCAACGACATACGACGGAAGGAGAAAGCCGTGTGTCGTCCCCATCAAAATTGCACTGCATGCAGGTCGACGTCACACAAGTGGCCTCCACTGAGGAGGGCCAGGAGGGGAAGTCTTGTGCTGAGTTTTTGGAAACTGAAATGATCCGCAATGCGGCACAGAAGGCATTCGAGAAAACCGACACTGTGGAAGGGAGACCGCAAGTGCCGGCTATTGGTGCTGGAGTTCCTGACCGAACACTCAAGGACGCAGCCCAAAAACTTTCGACCCTCTTCTGGGAGAAACTGAAACCTGGACGGACAACCGACTCTTCCGAAAGGACGAAACTGATGCAGCTGAAGACTATGGGTCAGACGGACCTTGCCTCAGTCAGCTTACCCAAGGACTCAGAGCCCGGCCTCAACGTGGGAAAATGTCCTCCTGACGATCCGGAAATTGTAGTGCCGCGAATTGAAGCAGGTAAAACACGATTGAAGGAACTGATATTCTCACTGAGGCTTGCTCGCTGTTATTTTTCATCGCTAGATTTGTGTTGCAATTCATTCCTGCACAGCTTACTTAGCCACTGCTTGTACAGCAGCAATACTTTGACCGACCCTTTCGACGATCGTGGATGCACACCGCAAATGCACCTCGACTGTCTCGCGCTCTTCGTTCCATGAGAAAAGGTGGTGCTTTCCAGCAGCATGTTGAAATATGCAGAATCCCAAACTTCACCTTCTTCTCTTGCATCGTCCCATGTCCCACTCTCCAGCTTTCCGCAGCTGGTCTTCTTGTCTTTTTTTCTTTAATTCAGGCCTCAGATGTCAGGATGCATTCCTATGCAAATTCAAAATAGGATTTTCACCCATCACACCTTAATTCTCCCCTGCTGACTGAATGCAGGGTTCTGCAAAGTCCACTGGGCCGATCTGGCTCCTCCCCCGGACTGCGTGTCAGCTGGAGGTCCTTCACTCAGCGTCCCGACAGTTCAAGTGACAGCCAACTCGAGGGACTACGGAGAGGATACGGTCTGTGCTCAGGCGGCAGCTCATGAGAAGGCAAAGAGTCTGCTCACCCATAAGCTGATAGACCCTCTCGCAAACAGACTACGGGGAGACCCACTTGCAGCTGCTTTCGGAGGAGACGAGAGCCGTGTCACAGAGGCGGCAACGACGCTTGCCGACAAAGTTGCCGACTTCCTCATTCGGACGCTCCGAGAAAAGCTCCAAACTGACCCCATCCGCAGGGGGGATGCCACGAAAACGATCACGCTCCCCGCTTTTCCAGTGACAGATGCAGATCTGATAGAAAAACTCGACCTACACCCCTGCAGTCAGTTAGTCAACTCTTTTGGTTCTTCATACATGTCGCTTTGTTTTCAACTTTCTTTTCTTCCAGTTGGTGGGTCGGAACCATCTGTCGTCCTCCCTTCAAATCAAAAGGCTCTCTCTCTCTTTCTCTCTCTCTCTCTCTCTCTCTCTCTCTCTCTTCCATTCGTGAAAGCACCCCGCAGGTCCGATTCGCTGCAAGAGCTGGCGAGTATGAAAAATGTACCCACAATCTGAAACAGTCAAAAAGGGAGGGTTCAGAGAAAAAATGATGCCGAGCACTGCACAGCGGTTTTCTCTGTTTTTGCGCTTCAGTGCTGGTGACTTTTTTCATTGCCCCCCCTCTTTGTTTGCAGTCCAGTGCAAAGTTCAAACAACCGAGAGGTGCCAGCCTTGTCTGAAAAGGAATGCGAGAGGGGAAAAGGTCCCTTCGACGATTGACGTTGCCGTCACTTTGGAGCAGAGCACAGTCAGCAGTCACACGGAGTGCAAAACGTATGTGGAGAATCTCACGCCACCGGCCCCTGACTATCTGAAGGAATGGGTGGCTAAAGAGACAGAGAAGAAGCGTCGCTTTTTGGGTCTCGAAGCAAAGGTGGGAGAGGCCAAAACGTTTCTATTGAGCAAGGACTACCCTGCTCTGGTTCAGAAAGGGTGCTACAACGGTGCCTCCACAACCGTCGGTGCATGCGGTCAGTCCACGTGGGTGCATCCTTCCTTCCTTTCTCCCTTCCTTCCTTCCTTCCTTCCTTCCTCCCTTTGACTTGATCAATCTGCTGGTTTTTGTGGTTCAAAGTCTCATGCATGCGTACATGTGTGGCGACTCAGTGCGACAATTTAGGGGGGAATGGCCGAATCAGAGGAGCTTTCCGAGTGTCCTCGACGGAAGACGCCAAGGAAAGGGAGAAGGCAGAGAGAGTTGTACCCGTTAATTCTCTCTCATGCACACAGTTGTTGTAGGCTTCATGATCGAAAAACGAGCTCATCAGAGAATTCAGAGTCGACCTTTCATTCATACACCATGCAGTATTCAAATTACCTTATTTTCTTGTTCTTTTCCTCCCCCCTTTGTTTGCATCGATCTGCAGATCCTCCTGCTTTCGCTGATCCCAATGTCGACATCGACTGCTTGGACTCGGCCTCTCCCCCGACCCCCCCCTTGATGAAACAAATCACGGTGCAATTTTCAGACACCGGCAAGGTGGGGGGCCCAACTCTCTTTGAGCAGCTCGAAACGAAATTGAAAGAGTATAGCAGTCTGGAGGCCGCAAAAAGAAAGGGATTGGCAGGTTTGAAGACCTACTACGACAACCAAAAGCTGCGCGCGTGCCTCGAGTCCCTTGGCAAGGGAGGGCCAAGCAAAAAGTACAAAATCGGCAGCACAACTGTGTGCAGCTGGACCCAAGATGACAGTAACACCTTCACAGATGCAGACCTGATCTTCTTCTTTCAAGGAGATCAGGGAGTCACGGAGGACGTGGCAACTACTCGTGGCCGTCTGAGCGGAACTACCCTCGCAGCCAAAAAAAGAGTACCGGAAAAACTCACAATCGTTTTCAACGATGAAAAAATGCCCGATGAGATGATTTCAGACCTCCGCACGGAATTGAGTCCTTGCCGTCAGTCTGAAACAACAGGACACTAACCAGAGACAAGCTAGGTTCAAATGTTTTCACCGCACTCGGCTTTATCGGAAATTCACCGAAATTCTTTTCTCGCTCGTTTCAGAAAGGAAAGCTTCGCTGCAATTGTACCTCATTTGCTGTGTTTGAGAGAGAGAGAAAGCGTTGAAGAAAAGCTGCCCTTCCTCTTTTTCATTTTCTCTTGTCACATTTTGCTGCTCTGATAGGCCCTGTATGCTCGGCCCACACAACGGTCACCCTGCTGTTGTGCCTTCATTCGTGCAGAGGATTGCTCCTACAAGTGCACACTCAAAGAGACGTGCGTGCCTGCTGCAACGGCTCCTCTGGGGAAGATGAAGGCCAGCTTTGAGATCTCTCTCGAAAAACCCTCAGGAACCTTACCGAGTGGGTCAAAAAGCTGTGCGGATGTGGTACAAGAAGAACAGCAAGCCGGATGGAAAAATCTGATCCAGAAGTGCGTCAAGGGTCCGGTTGATTCGGCGCACCTCCCCGACGCCCTCCTTCAAAATCTCGTCTCCACATACAATTTACAATTGGAACCACCCTTCAATGCTGGAGTCAGCTCATACAAGCTCCTACCCGACCCATCCGACGTCAGTAAACCCGCTTTCGAGATCGACAACTTCCCTGTCAACCGTCTCAAAGTACCAGATGCCGGTCTTTCCGAATGTAAGTCATGCAAGCTCGACTTCGAATTTCCCTCCGATCCAATCCCCGTCTGTCTGAAGGCCCCTCCCACAAACCCTGCCCCGGACAAGCCTCAGCCGTGGTCAACCATTCACGTCAAACGCCTCAGCCCGGCCATGGAACCTGGCGGTTTCACCTGTCAGCACTACGTGGACTCCCAAGAGGCCAACGTACGACAAAAACTTACAGACATGGTGGAAAGAAGAAATGACGACCTCAGTCTTGTTACCGAGTTGAAGTCGCCAAAGTCTGGTTCTGATTCATTCATTCACGAGATGCTACTGAAGATGAAGGCAAAAGCGAAAGAGTACGATGATGGCACGACAGCTACCAATCCAGATACCGCGGATGATCGACAGGCCGGGGTTGCGTTTGACGCTTTAGTAGGGTTGAGGATCCACAAATGCCGTCAGTTCTTTGCCTCCTTTGGTTTTGTCTGCCGGGCAAGAAAGTAGGCAACACTCAAAGTAATCTTTGCATCACCCCCTTATTTTCTTCCTTCACTCATTAAAGTGATGGTACGTTCTCGTCAGAAGTCGTCCAGAATGACGCAACGTACCGCTCCATCTCCTGAGTGTTTGTCCATCTCACTCGAATTCAACTAAAAATGCCTCAACAAATTGGGCTTTCCGATCCAATTTTGTTCAAAGTGTGAGACTCTGGGTCGATGCGCCTCAATTCCTCTTTTTTCTCCCACTGCAGAGAAGTGCACTGTTGCGGAGTCATCTTCCTGTCCCAAATGCAAACCAACAGAAGAATCCCAAACGCTTCCTGGATCAGAGTCAGTTTGTTTGTTTGTCTCTCGGCCAGGCGCTTTTCCAGTCCGTTTGCTCTGATGCTTTCCATTTAGTCTCCTTTCTTGACGGTCAATTGAAATCGGTTCACTCTTTCGTGTGTTTTCAGTTGAGAAGGTAGAACAGTAAAAGAGCATTCAAGCTTATGTATGGGCACAGTGAGCCCAAGTCGAGCAAATCTTGCATGGAGGATTTGAGGTCATATGAAGCCGGTCCTGGGGAGGGTGCAGCTTTTGAGGTGCAAAGGGAGTCCGGGAATCAACGAGATGGTCAGAAGTCGGCCGAATTCGGCATACAGGACACGGGTCGTAATTCTGTGACTGCAGCACCCATTCTCTGACTATGTGCTAACGTTCGAGCCACCGAGAGTCTTTCAAACTCCTTGTCAACCATGAAAACCTTGGGTGCATTTGTTTTCTCCGTGTATGTCTTTTTGGTAAAGGCCTCTTCTTATCGTCCCCCTATGCAGGTACAAGGTGACTTTCACAGTGAAGCCCGTGGAAGCTTCAGACCCCGAAGTTCATACAACCTGTCTGGATGCACTGGAGGGAGAAATCACGGCAACGAACAATGCTGCCTACAAAGCTGTGAAGGAGAATCTGGCAGAGTTTGATGCAGACGCATCGAAGTGGTTGAAGACTGATCTGGTCCCCCTGCCAGACGTTCCCGCTACTGGCCCTCCTCAGGTCAGCATACAGCAGCCATTTCTTTTTGACCTTCCGTCCGACATTTCTCGTTCATTCCTTTCTTCCTTCCTTCCCGCCTTTCTTTCTCTCTCTTTTTGTTTCTTTGTCCTTTCTTTCTTTCTTTCTTTCTTTCTTTCCCTGTTTGTTTGTTTGCTTGTTTGTTTGTTTGTTTTTTCCTTCATCGTACCTGCGTACAAATATTCTCGCATGTCGGACCACGCAGCTGCAAGTTTTGCCTTTGTGCCTGTAGGTCGTCGCTTCACGTTTCCCCCCTCACATAGAATGCGCATTGCCGGCGTTGGCCCATGACATTGTGTTTTCTTTAATTGACACCGTCTCCCGGCAGCACTTCAGGGTGTATTTTCTATTCTTCCGCGACGGTTTTGCAGACCCTTCTAACCAGAGCCCACTGCTTTCAAACACCTTTCGCATTTGTCGACTTTTTCGTGTGTGCTTTCGTGCAGCGAGACGCCTCCCTTGAGATCGCCATGATTGGATCCCCAAAGAGTTCTCGAGAACCGACAGAGAAAGGGCAGAGGCTGGTGGCACAACTTTGCTCCATCAGCTCAATGGACCAATGCCAAGATTCGTCCAGTCAGTCAGTCAGTCAGTCGGTCGACTTGATTCACAAGTACTGCCCACAATGCATGACCCCAAGATGGTTTCTGCGAGATGATCCCGGGATGCATGTCAATTTTCTGTTCGTTCTTCGTTTGTTTATTTGTGTAACATCAGTTTTTGACTGCAAAAAGCCGGAGGAGGAGGAGGAGAATTAAAAATCTCCCATTTCAACATTTTCCCTTTGCATGAACTCTACCTGCTTGCTTGCAGAGTCGTGCAAAATCGAGGTGGTGCCGACCTCTCCGACCGATTGCATGCCCCACGACACCCAGGTGACAGTCAAACCTTTCAAATTCGAATACGAAGTCAAATTCACGGCCGGAGAAGAGGGATGGCCGTCCTGTAACGACCGATTCGTCCACCTGAGGAGCACCCCCGCGGATGCCACAGATGATACAACAAAAGCATTTTTGGCGCTTCTAAAAGAGAACAAAGATCTTGCTGATCTTGTTGACGATTGTCATCGTCTTGCAGCGACGGCGGGATCTGAAAACCGGGCAAATATCTGCACGCACAAAGCAGACTGTACTTTGAAGGACATTTTGACCGAACCATCAACAACAGCAACGAAGGGAAAAGTATGCAAATTGAAGATTGAAACACAGGACCCAAGCAAGGCTGTATTCCGCAACTGGATACAGCGTTTCGGCATAACTGCAAAGGCTCAGTGAGTCAGTGAGTCAGTCAGTCAGTGAGTCAGTGAGTCAGTGCAGTCAGTCCAGTCAGTCTAGTCAGTCCAGTCAGTCCAGTCAGTCCAGTCAGTCCAGTCAGTCCAGTCAGTCCCGTCAGTCAGTCAGTCAGACTTAGACAAAGCAAATCCTGTGTGACCTTCCTTCCTTCCTGCTACATGTATGCAGAGGGGTGTGTCTTGAACAAGTGCCAAGCGACAGCCGCAGATTCCTGCGCATCTTGGCCGGACGAAACGTCCACAGGGGTGAGTGGGTTGGCTGTGGATCTTTCTTTCCTCCTTCCCCCTTGAAGTGTTGCGCTCACAATTGTTGAATGGGCAGAAAAGAGACGGGGTTCGTTGTCTTTGGAGTTTTTGCTTTCCTCTTCAAAGAGGCCTCTTCAAAGAGAAACACAAAGACACACACACACACACACATACACATACACACACTCACAGAGAGAGAGAGAGAGAGGGAGAGGGAAGGAGACAATTGTACAGCAACAGAGAGAAGAGCTTTCACATGTACGTGAGGAAAAAACAGTCACGTTTGTGGAACATTTCAGGTGACCGTTGCTGCAAGGCTGACGAAGGAAGTTCTTGGTGGTCAAACGTGCGCGGACATGGTCGACTCCTTTTTGCGCAAAGAAGACAATGAATACGGGTAAGTGGTTGATTCCACTGACGTGGCGTCTATCGACGAAGGTGGTGGGGTTGATCTCAAATTCACGAAAGTGAACTACAGAAGAGCGAAGTACCAAACACTTCAGCCACGAGCAGAGTAGAAAGTCTGTCCAAAACTTTGAAGGAGCTATGGGAAGGGAAGAAAGTCGAGGCATTCATGAAGACACAAGCATGCGTACTTCCGGGACTACAGGTTGAGTTTGAGAAAAGCAAAATACTTTTATCGTTGTTCTGGCCCCCCTCCCTGACTCAACCTGCGGTCTACTCATCCCTTCAATCCTTTGCAAGAGATGATTCGACAACGCAAGAAACGACCAACGTTTTCATTCTGTCTCTACTGTTCTTTTATGTTTTGTCTCCACCCACAGGTTCCTCGGAATTCTCAAGAAATGCTCGCCTACCACAGTGGACAAACCCTCAGACTTTGCTCCCGGCTCCGATGCTTACGAGCGCTCTTTTGCTGTGGCCAAGAAGATTGGCGAGGTACTCAAGGAGTCCATTGTGGACAACAGCGCAGCAGCAGATCCTGCTGCTGTGCCCTTCCAGGTTTCGTACCTGAAGTCAACAAACGACGCGACACCCTTCCTTGGCGGCCTCAGTTGGTGCCGTCCGTGCCAACTGAAGTTCCAGGAGCCTCTCCGAAATCCAGCGGTGTGCAGCAACAACCCATCGGAACCTCTGACAGAATTGGTGGTCATGGTCCAGGTACGTGCGCGCGTGTGTGCATGTCGCAGCTAAATTGGGCTATTCCAATGTAGAGTCCGTGTGTGATTTTCTTCTGAGAAGGGATCTCTGTCCAGCATTCAATTCTGTCAAGCGGCGGTCTGTGTTGCCTCTCTCTTTGTGACTTTTCAGTCGTTCTCTGACTGCATTTCCATGGTTTTCTGCATTTGCGTCACTCCCGCTCCCCCCTCTCCCTTTCTTTTATCTTTCTTTCCGTCGTTTGCTTTCCTTCTGGACATCTGCTTGTCCTTCTTTCATTCTCTGTGCCATCCTCCGCTTTGACTCGATTTTGGCGTATGCTCGTACGAATGCTTCGTCAGCATCCTGTCCAGTGTTGATTTGGCCATGAAAGTCAGCAAATCCTTTCTTTTCTTGCGACACAAATGATGTGGCACAACAAGTTGATGCGCTCATCTGCCTGAATCTTCATGAGATTCTCTTGCTCCTTTCTGTCTGCGCGCTGCATGCTTTTTCTTTGTGCAGCAACCGAGACACGCACGCGGAATGCCATGTGAAGATGTTGCCAAGCTGATGTTGACTCGGTACAATGCTCGGGCGCCCCCTCCCTCGTCAACGGGAGGGGTCACCAGCGAGGCTCTTCTGCTGTACGGAAAACTGCTCGAGTCGACCTACAGAACATGGACAGAGCAGTTTGAGTCAAATGGGCTGACACCTCCACGACCCGGAGACAGGGTGCAACAGGCTGAGGTCGGTCCTTTCATCTTTTTTTTTGTTCACCCTTTCTTCTTCTGCTGAGAGGAAACACGTACAAATCCAGGATGCATGCCCGGCCTGCATGGTGTTGCGCGTCTTTAATTCTTTTGCACATGCATGACTATGTGTACATGCTGCACTCACTGTTTAAATTTCCTTCATTGATGTGCATCATCTGCATGTCAATTTGCCGCTTCACTACGTGCGAACAAAGATGAACAACAGAGGATAATTCGTGATTAATGAACGTCGAACGCAAACCGGACAGATCCCTGATTTCTTTCTTGTGTTCCTCTTTTGATGTTGCAGACAGGATTCGAAACAAGCATGACTGCGATGGACAACTCCTTCAAGAAGACAGCTGCAAACTTTAGGGGCCTCACAGCGATGAACAGCGAGCCCGCAAAGGTGCCCTTCGTTCCTGCAGACTCAACAGGCTTCGGCTTTTTCGTCGATAGAGTGCCACCTTGCGGTCAGCACCATGTACGGGTTCCGATGCTCCCCTCGTCGGGTCTCATTTTTCTTGCCTCACTCCACAGCGTCTTGGTCGGAGTTGTTTTACGCCGCTTATGGCATTATGCTTTTCTCCTGAAATTTCATTCGCTCCATATCTGTTTGTTCGCTTTGGGGGTTTTGTTCTCGGTTGACGGTTCTCCGTTTATCATCACTCATTGTCCCCACCCCCTTGTGACTGCAGTGAAATGCTTGGTGGAAACTACCGAGTACTGTCCATCTTGCCGTCCTACGGGGAGCCAGAGCGCACCTCTTCCTTCGCTTGACTTCAAGCTGAGTCTGGCCATGAACGACAGAGAGGGAATGAGAACGTGCAAGGACGCAGCGACATTAGCCGAACAGAAATACAAGACGGAGAAGGGAATCTCAGACTCCGGAATCAGCCAAGTCGTGCAGAAATTTCTCGACTCCTCTGCGTCCTCGGGGTGTGTGAGCAACGCGATGTGGGGACCTCTGAACCCTCAAGGGACAACATCGGATCAGACAGAATGGCAACACGCCGACGAGGTCAGTCAGTCATTCAGTGAGAAAGTAGGGCGTTTATTGCCTCCTTGCCGGTTGTTTTCCCTACTGGCATGTACGGAAACATTGCTGCTTGAAAGACGAGTCGTTTTTTGTCTACATGCGTATCCGATCCCTTTCGTGTTTCTCCTCACTCATGCATTCTTCTCCGAGCCAACCCATTTCTTTGCCTTCCATGATCAGGGAGCTCTCGGGTCTTTCTCGCTTCATGCTGTTCTCCGTCCACTCAAATCACACCTATGTGGTTGCACATTGTACGAGCACCATCTCTCTGTTTTTATCCCTTGCGAAGCGTGTCCCACTTTTCCTTTCTTCTTTGGTCTTCGCTATATGTTTTTTTCTTCCGGTGCGTCTAAATCTCTTTATGGTTCCAGTGTAAACTTCAATTTCCAGTGTAAACTTCAATTTCCTGATTTGTGCTCGTTCGAATATAGCTGCAATAGAAACTCCATCATCGATCACGTGAATTGAAGTAGGAAACACTCAGGTCATTGAAGGAACACTTGAGTTGAATCTTCGATTGCCACCATGTGTGCAGCCTGCAGCAATCAAAGCCTGCGGATTCAAAAAAGGCTCCTTGGCGGATGTATTCCGATCGGAGCTGACGAATGCCTGCCGTAAGTCCCTCCTTTCTCCACGTGTTTGGATTCGCTTCCTGCAGGTGCCAATTTGCATTTTGGCTCTGTTTTTATGCCTTTTGCTCGCATGAGAGCTGGTCATGGAGAGCTTGTCAAATCAAATAAATGTAAGAACAAGTAGTCCCCTCTCGACTCCGCTACTTCACGGCCACAATGTTTGTCACATGGACTTTCTCTTGTCTTTGTGCTATGTCTCTGCAGGAGAGTGCAAGCTGCTGGAATGGGACCCCGAGGTCCCTGCGTGCATTCCTGCAGACAGTCAGACAATAGAGGCCTTTCTTCGAGTGAAAGTGGAGGCAGGTGCCCAGTGGGGTTCTGCGTGCACTGATGCCCTGGAGGCTCTGGAGATCGGAGATGGGGGTTCAGGCCTCTCTACCGAGGACACCACTCCCGCGAGCGGTGTGGAGGATGCCAAATGCCGCTGGCTTTGCAAAAGATGCCCAGAGAAGCGCTACGTTTACCTTCCTAAAGTCCACAAGGATGAAAGCGCCATAGCCGCTCTCCGAGAGCCGGCTGAGTTCGCAGTGTGGCTGAATGAGCTTTTCCGACTCAACCCCAAAATTGTTGAGGAGTGGGAGAACGACCGGGGCGGGTTCGGCCAAAGAAAACCGTGGAGAGAGAGGTTACAGATTGTAGCCGAGAACTGTCGTGATTTCGATGTCACTTCGTCAACATCACTCGGTGAGCGGTCAAATAACTGGATGAAGTGCGTCGATGTGTTCCAGTTGTATCGATTCTCTGAGCACGATACGAAGGAATGGCAAGATCACCATCTGTTCCGATTCTTCTACAAAAAGCTCTGCAAAGGCAAAAGGACGGGATCAGATGCACTTGACACAGGCACAGCCACCTCAAGAATTCCGTCTGGCCTGGTGACTGAAGCGGCAACTTGTATGGAGACGCTGTCACAGAAGCATTTGAGCCATGTGAAGGAATGGAAGGGCGCCGTAGAGTCAGACGCAAGCGGTCTTTGCTTTGTCGAGAATATCGATGCTGCAAAGACTGAGAATCTCGGCTGGCTCACAAGGATGCGGGAGGGCACCACAAGGCCCGACCCGACAGCTGGCGGCGGCTCACTGCCACGTCTTGAGTTCTGGGTCCGATCGAACGTGAAGGGATCAGAGCTCCGCCAGTTGCTCAGCAATGCAGGAAAGACGCTGCCCCAACCTTGCGGTCGGTTCTTCCGTTACTTTCTCTTTCATCTGCCCATTCGTAGCTGCGCACGTAGAACGTCAATTTTCAATGCTAAGAATGGAAATTCAATAATCTTGTCAATGGTCTTCCTGTTCTTCTTTCACCATTTTCCGATTTGTCGTGGATGAATGGAACCTACTTTGACCGCAACCAGTGCATTTATCGATATTCCTCAAAGACAATTGAGGTACTGTGATCCACCTGTGTTTTGCTTTGTCTGTGCAGCTGTGTGTGAGCTCACAAGCTGTAGCATGACCACAGCATCGGCATGTTTCTCGGCGGAGAAGCTGAATGAGATTTCCTTCCAGCTGAAGGCGAAGGAAAGCGACTCCCCCGAGGACGAGACTTCCTGTCTCTCCCACATTGACGCTGCGGACAGCACCACAACTGCTGCCTTCTCACCAGCCAAGCTGCAGACCATCTGTGCCCCCCACCTCGACTCAGGAAGTTCTGCAGACGCTCCTGTTCCTCCCCTTTCTTTCTTCACGGAACTGAAAGGAAAGATTCAGGAGGTATTAAAGAGTCGTTCCGACAGACCGACAGCAGGAGAGACCCTCACATTCACTCCAACAATGAGTCTTGCGATACCACAGGCCAAAGCTCTTCTTCCCGACAAGCACGAATGCGATCCCTGTGCAATCACAATTCAAAAGTTGACTTTCCCTGCCTGCTTGACACCAACACCTCAACCAAACCCGGCTCCAACCCCGCCTACAGATCGTCCCAATCCCAACCCCCTCCATGTGTTGGAATTTGAGGTCAAAGCAGAAGAGAAAGCAGGCGGACAGACTTGTAAAGCCGTTTGGATGGCTAATCAGGGCCTTTACATGGAGCAATTGATGTCAAAAGTTCAGTCGGAGCTCGAGCGACATAATCTGTTTCCCAAGTCAGACATCGGCCGTGTTCGCCGTACTGCAGCAACACTCTTCCAAGCTGTCTTGACGGAACTGAACACAGACCCGAAAGACGCGACTTTACCGGCGATCACTCCCCCGCTGATCAAGGTAAGAACGAACGAAGAGACATGCAGATAGGAATCTCCTGTCCATTCCGGAAATGTTTTTGTCTTCCATGCAATCAATCCGTTGTTTTGTTTTCCCTGCCGAGAGATGATCCAGCAAGGCTGCCGTTTGTTTCCTGTAGCATTTCTTTTTTCATGTGTTGCTGGATTCCTTCTCGATCCTTCCTTCCTTCCTGCAGGTGACCTTGAACCTAGCCGACAAGGACGATGCCAAGCAGAGATGGCACAATATCCGCTCCAAGTTACTCAGCGATCTGGATTTACCTCTTTGCGGTCGGTTCCTGGATGGATTCTTCCTTCCTTCCTTCCTTCCTTCCTTCCTTTGGCCGGGAGGGAGCTCGAGGGTGGGCCCGTCGATCGATCGGATGCATTGAAGTAATTGTCATGAATCGTCACAGAAAGAATATAATGCCAGTGCAATTGCTCCTCGATTTTCTTAAAGCATGTGTGATTCAACGTACTCTCTTCGACTGCAGGGAAATGTATGCTGCTGGCATCAGGGAGCTGCCCAGAGTGCGCAACGAGCCAGGCGATTCCAGCGTTGAAGTTTCATGCCCTCGCAAGAGCGAACGCCCCTCCGGGACAGTGCATGGAAATTCTAGAACAAGCTATCGAGACGACAGACAAGATTGTGTTCGTCTCGGAAGCAATCAAACAGACCCTCATGACAGAAACGCAAGAGGGAACGAGAGATGAGATCGTCAAACGGAATGGAAAGGTCAGTCAAACCTCCCTCGATCACAGCTTGGGAGATTGCGTCAACCCTTCAACTGCTCATTTCTGCCTTTTTCTCCTTCAACCACTTGTCGACCTTACAACCCTTTTGATCTTCTGACTGTGTATGCCGTCTGACCTTCTCAGCAAAAGTTACCAAATGAAGATCGCGGACACCACCTCTTTCAATGGTTTTGCTTCACCGCAGATGTGCGACGACAGCGAAGCCGAATTCAACTGCCAGGAAATTTTCGAGGCAGCCAAGAGAGACTCCGAAGCTGTGCGTCAAATTGCGAGCCTGAAGAACAGGGAGACCTACTCGTTTTTCCTTGACCCCGATGGAAGCGTGTCCGCCAAAATGCCCACAGGATGCAGAGAAGCGGATAAATGCGGTCAGCTGATGATGATGTAGCGCATCCTCTTGCCCTTCTTCCAACTTTAAAAATCTCATTTCTCAGTTCCGTTCCATTTGGCTTTCAGTGTCCAAAATTTTCTTCTTCTCTCACTCCTTTCACTGTGCGTGTCCTTGGTTTCACATATTGCCAAACACTGAGAGACTCTGTCCTGTCAGTCTGACACTGAGTCAAGAGGGCAAAAAAGAAAAGAAGAAAAAAAATGTCTATCTTTCTGGCTCTCTCTCTCTCTCTCTCTCTCTGTGTGTGTGTGTGTGTGTGTGTGTGTGTGTGTGTGGGTGTTTGTGTGTGTGTGTGTGTGTGTGTGTGTGTGTGCGTGTGTGTGTGTGTGTGCGTGCGTGTGTGTGCCTGCGCCCAAAGGGGAAAAGTCAATGAAGACATGAAAAAAGGACACAAAAGGAGAAAAAAGAAAAATGAAGAAATGGGATTACGGCAAAGTAAAGCGAAACCAGAGGAAGCGATCATTCTAAGACATTTTTATTTTTTCTGTGTCTTCTTCGATCGAAATGGTCTCTCCGTTGCCTCCCTCCCTCCTTCTTTTTCCTTGCAGCTGGCTGCGCACTTCAGCTCAAGGATCACGCTGAGATGCCTGAGTGCTGGCTTGATCATTCAGAAGGCGCACTCTTCGAAGTCACAGCCGAGTTCTCTGTGGGGCAGCGAGGAGGCCCATCGTGCCAGGACTTGACAGCTGACATTGGAAAGTTCACGGGTCTGCTGCAACAGAAGGTCGTCATCCGTCATGAAGACAGGACATCCGCAAGACCCGTGATGACTCAAGCGCTCGCTCTGAAAATCGCACACCGATTAGAAGGTGCCGCACAGGAGTTTGACAAAAAGGTGAGACTGAGAAAAAAGAGCAGACAAAAAGAGGAGGAAGAAACAGGGAAAAGCGGTATTCAAACTAAGTTGCCTGCCGATATTGTGGAACGCCTTCTATTTCTCAGCTGAAGATAGTGTATGCAAGTTTGGGTTTGTTCAAACGTTGCTTGCTGAGTTCTGCGGACATAGTGAGAGTGATGCCCTAGAGCACTGTCGCCGTTTTGTCTGTTAGAAGTCGCCCCCGAAAACAGCACAATATTTGCACACACACACAGACGACATTCGCACCGATATCCTGCCAAAAAGAAGCTTCCATGTATTTCGAATGAATCAGAACGCAAAGAACAGAAACGCCTCATTCTTCAAGTTTGTACACAGAGGCTTTCACTGCAGTGGTTGTGGTACATCTTATGTCTGTTTTCCAAATTGCTGGACACACCAGGTGTATCTTGTGGATACTTGATTGATTCTATTCTTCGATCGATCGATTAATCGATGCAGATGATGACTCAGAGAACTCTCCCACCAACCTCCAGGACGCCAGTGCGAGGGGAAACTTTCCGGCATCACTGGGGCAGCCAAACGCCTATTCATATTGCGGTGCCTCTCAATCAAGAAGACGCAGAGAGACTCGCGATACCCGCTTGCAGTCAGCCAAACTTCCACAAATATTGGCCCCTAGCTTTAATGCTCAAGCGATCCTTCAGCACGGGTCCTCCCTCTTTCATCCACACCCTCTTCGTTTCTGGAACAAACTCCAGTCCAGCGTGCGATGCTTTTGCTCTGTATTTCGTGCCCACACAAAAGCCTCGTGGAATTCAATACATAAGATAGCCAAACACATGACTGGCGTCTCTCCATGTGTTTGTATTTCTGTTTTCCTGACTTCCCGTGTTTTACCGCTGTTGTTTTCCTGGAAGAATTAGACCTTTTTGGTTCTCACATTGGCCCCAGTGAGGCCGAGAGACGTTGAATCCCTCAGACCCGACTTTCTTCATTAATTGCGACTTTTCATTCTTGGTTTGCCCCCCCTTTGGTTTTCTCAAAGCGTTTGTACTGGTCAAGACGTTCGTGTATGCCCCTGCATGCTGAATGATACAAGCTCTCTCTCTTCAGCAAATGTCATTTCTGTCGCTTCTGGCATTTCCTGTCATTGATTGATGGATGACTGGATGAGCATGCAGGCAAATGCCGACTCGACGTTTTCGTTTCCAAAAGATCGGAGTGCCTCCCACCGGACCCTCGAACAAGCAAAATCGAGTTCTACGTGGACGCACACTTTTCAGTAGCTGAGCCAGGCTGTGCAAGTGCACTCCGAGCGAATCGAGCACAGCTCAAGGTCGGCCTGTGACATAATGTAATTAATGAGAAGTAATCCAAGTGTCAGCTCGCAAGAAAATCGTATTCTCAGCTCTCCGTTGCAAATAAACAAATCACGCAAATTGCTACTGTGACACAGGGAGGAGACTTCTGCAGTCAACCGGACACTCTTCACATCTTCATCGGACGCTTGTGCCTCTTCTGATTTTGATTGCACGTACAGGTTCTGATGGGACACGGAGACGGCGACACAGAGTGGCGATCAACGGAGACCGGGGTCTTGGTCACTTGGAATTTGTGGAAGAGGATTGAGACGTCGATCGACCCTATCTGGTTGTCTGACAAGGTCAGTTCTGCTGGTGCACCTTAGAGAAAAAAACAAAGAGCGGACGTACATCTCAAATTTTATTGGTTCCAGGTGTACGTGTTTCTGCTTCCAAAATCGATGAGAAGCGTGGATCTAGATAGTGCTTGCAAGGGTTTACTTCACTGCCAGAACCTCCAGGGGATTCCTTGCACGCTACTTCAAACCTTCAAACTCTCCCCTTGAAACGCAGAGCGGATTCCGCCAGTCGCCTCGTTTTAATTGCAGAACCCCTGCTGCTCTACTCTCTTGACCCTCTTCTCTTCAGCTGGTTCCCTCTGGCTAGAAAAGGAAAGAAGGAAGGAAAATGTTTCGGGGAGGGTGATCCGTTTGTGCTTTCACTCGATCAAAAAAGTGACTGACTGACTGACTGAATGTCTGCTTGCAGACGGGATCAGTCGGACGGCAGACCAAAACTCTCGAGAACACCGCAGAATTCACCTCGACTCTTCAGCTCGATGCATCCGGGGGGGCACCTGATGCAACGACTGGAGCGAAAGTCCTCTCAGGAATTCGGGAGTCAGAGATGATGGTCAGTCGGTCATCTTTCCAGATCACCGCATTCAGTTTTCTGCGAGAAAGTAAAGGCTCAGTTCCGTCTCCACGTACAGTTGCTGGGTGTTCAGTGATGATGAAAAACATCCTTCTGTGTGTCTGCTCTTTCCCATCTTTGTGGTTGCTTCGGGTCTCTTTCTCCTCTTCCTCCTTCGCTCTTTTCCTCCTTGACTGTTGATTCGGTCTTCATTCTTCCGGTTCTCTGCATACCTGCCTGCCGTTCTGCTCGCTGTCTTCCTTTCTGATCCGAAGGATTCTCCCTTTCTCCCTGTCCCTGTTGGTCTCATGCACAGCTTTTTGTAGAGTGGCAAGAATTGTCGTTTCCTCTCTCGCATCCTACCTCATTCTGTGAGGCGTACATGCAGTCTATTATGTCCCCCTCTCACGTCCATTGGGGCTCCTCTTCCTGTCATATTATGTGCTGTGCAGCAACTCTTCAAGCATGAACTGGTGGCACAGCATTTCCATCGTTGCGGTCAGTCAGTCAGTCCATTCGAATATCAATATCGATATCATGTCAACGAACAATGCATTTTCCGCCTCCCCGCTCATGACATCACTATGTGCTGTCGTCCCCTCGCCTGGACTTTCGATCTCACTCCTCTTCCCTCTTCCCTCTTCCTCGAAGAGGCGGCTTGGGCGGTCTGGCCGGTAGCAGAGAACGCCTGATTGTCGATTTCACGCGAAAACCTGAATGCTTCTTCTGTCTGTCACATGCAGAGCCATGTGATCTCCGTCTGGTTATCCGTGAGAAGAAGAGCTGCCTGAGTCCACTGGGCACTCCATCCTGGATAAAAACAGACGCCGAGTTCACGCTGCCTGAAGTCGGGGGACTCAAGTGCGCGGAGGTGATTGCTCAAAGGAAGCATTTGGAGAGCTGGCCTCCAATTTTCATCGAGACCGACAAAGGGCAAGAGCCTTGGAGTGCAGCCATAGACGATCACCCCACCGAGGCCGTGATCCGGTCTCTTCGTGTCACCATGCTTGATGCCATTGCTCTGAGAGCGGATGAAATTGGCGACGCTACGGTTCCTGACGACCCTCCCTTGGTTGAGGTCGTCAGAGATCGCCCCCCCGTCGGCAGCTTTGCAGACACGACCGCCCGTACCAGACAGACAGTGACCGTCCCCCTGACCCTAGAGACCGCAGAAGAAGCGCAGATGAGAGCCTTATTCGGAGACATGGACTACTGTGGTCAGTTGCGCTCGACAGGGGGAGAGATAGGAACGGTTTCGAACCACTCAAAAGGAGTTCAGTAAGCAGTACTGTCGGTGTATGCGCTGTTTAGGAGCATTCATTGATTGTGTTTTGTGTTCTTCTCTTTCTGTCAAACCAAGCCCTTCTACATTTTCTGTTGCGTGTGTTTCGTGCTGCCCATCAACGTGTGTCTCCAAATATCTGCATGCAGCAATTTGTCGGGTCCAAGTATCCACAGAGGCGCCCGCCTGCATTCCCGACGCTTCTGCCCCAGAGGACCCTCAGGAGTTCACCACCACGCTCCGACTGGACCCCCCCTTTCCGGCGTCTCCGGACGGGGAAGGGGACTGCGTGGACATTTTTGAGGACATCAATTTAGGGGCAGCTCTGGAAGAAGGAGGAGTCAAAATGGCAACTCCACTGCAGGATATTCTGCCAAATTTGAAGGAGTCCCTCCTTTTAAAGCTCAGGGCGAGGGAGCCTCCACCCCTGACTGCAGCCAGCTTTGCCAGTGACACAGATGCTGGGGACAGGGCGTTCTTTGTCAGTGAGACCACCTCAATAAGCGCGGAGAAGCTCCAGAAGGCATTCCAGCGTGCCAACTGCAGTCAGTTCTGCAACATCATTTCTTTCTTGCCAGTCACATGTTCTTCCTTTCAACTCTGTATTGCATGTGCACCCCAAACAAAAAAAACACATAGCTCTTCGCAGCAGTATACCATTTTGGACTCTTGTAGAGAGACACAGAGAGAAAGGAAAAACGGGGGAAACGACACAGTGCTGCTTCTTTGATAGGAGAAATCGATTCGCTTCTCTCCTTTTTTGCTCAAATGACTTTTTCCTGAGACCACGCGGAAAAGGCCTCTGGACAAAACCCAAAACGAAGTAGTGATCGACAGAGTGTGGGAGGGGATGCAACAATCTAGTGTTACTGGCAATCACGTATCAAATCAAAGAAATAATTCTTTTTGTGTTTCGCAGGAGACTGTGAGGTCGTTGTGCAACATAAAGACCATTCCAGCTGTTCCCCGAGTCGGCCAGAGGGAGTCGGAGAAATCATCGTGACAGCTGTCTTCACTGCGGGAGAGGAAGGCGGAGCGACGTGCGAATCGGCTGTCAAAGAGCTTCTCCCCACGGATCTCGCCTCAGCAATCACTGCAGCCTCTCCCCGTTTCAACACGGAAAGGGTGGGAGGTGGCGCCTCCAATGCGGTCCTGGCCTCTGACGTCTCACGTTTCCTGGATACGCAAGACGGGGCGCAAATCCTCATGTCCCTCAAGCAGCAACTCGCGAGCGAACTTCTGAAGTCCGAATTTCAAACGCTGCAAAGGGACCCGACACCTCTTCCGGGGAGCGTAGTGATGTCGGGGGCTTTGCCAGTGACAAGTGAAACCCATCTGAGTTCAGGGTTGATCCGCTTGGAGATGCCTGGTTCTTTCCTCACTTCGGTGCTCAAATTCGATGCTTGCAGTCAGTCAGCGCTGTTGGGAATCTTTTTATGCTTAGTTTCTCGCTAAATCGCTTCCTGAAACGTCGCGTCTTTCATCCTGATACCCTTCTCCTGAACGGCTTCGTGCGTCGGTATAGCAATCACCATGCACGTATTTGTTTGGGTACGTCTTTCTCTTGGTTTCAACAGTCACGTCATGCCAGTGTATGGTGGGTGAAATTATCAAATTTGCTTGCAGCTGACTGCGCGATTTCTTTTGTCAGAGACGGTCCCCGACCCACGTGCGTCCCCACAGAGGCGAGTGATAGGGCTCAAGTTTCCTACACCGCAGAGTTCGAAACTGGGGCACGGGGAGGCCGCAGTTGCCTTGACATGCTTCCGCTGCATGCGCGACCACGATCAGCAGGGGCAATCACAGAGGCAGGGAGTGAAGAAAAAACGGGTATCTCTCCGTTTCTCGAGACAGCGCTTGGTTTTGACCCCTCATATTCGGCAAGTGGGGGGACAGCAGACACGGAGTCCGCAAAAAGGGAGGGCAAGGTTTTGACGCTTCGCACTGAGGTGGTCGATCGGGAGATCACACAGTTGACCGAACAGATCAACGGTCTCTCGGACGCCGTCAGAGAGCAGATGCTTCAATCAGACCCTTTGCCGCTTCTCGCATCAGAGACTCTCGGAAAGGGGGGAGGGGACATCAAGCCTGCAGTGAAGTTGTCAGGTGTCCTCAATGTCAAAATGCCAACTCGACCTCAGGGTGATTTGACTCCCGAAGACTTCGCCCTTCTTTACGGAATCGGATTTTGCAGTCAGTCAGTCAGTCAGTCAGTCAGTGTGTTTGACGATATTCTTTCTACGAAGGTCCCTCTCTTGAAAGCGAGGGAATGAATGCCTAGTTGCCCCCAATTCCTCTGTAATATCCATCAATGAACACGGCGTCGGACATGCCAACGCCCAGTCCCTTTCCTGGATGAGGAAGGGCTTTTCAAAATCATGCAGGGGGTTCGAATTTTGACTCCGATGTGAGAATTAATTGATCGACGAGACCTTTCATGCATGGCGATCTATTTCCCCACTCCCTTGGTTCGCCTGTGATTCCGCACTTTCTTTTCTGCCTCTTCCCTCACTCACTTAGTCACGTACTCACTTACTCGCTCAAACACCCTCACTCACTCACTCTGTTCCTCGGTCAATCACTAACTCTGTCGCGCGGCTGCGTTTTGTGCATGCGTGCGTACGTGTGTGTGTGTGTGTGTGTGTGTGTTTATGTATTTGTGTGTGTGTGTGTGTGTGTGTTTATGTATGTGTGTGTGTGTGTGTGTGTGTGTGTGTGTGTGTGCAGGGCCTTGCCGAATAGAACCTGTGAGAGGCAGCTCGTGCGACTCCTGCAGCTCCCATGCGAAGGCCGAACAACCAATGGAGATCGAATTCTGGGAGCCTGAACTCGGGGGTTTGCGCTGTCGGGACCTTGCCAACAGTCTCGCTTCTGCAGTTGCAGCGAGACAGACAGAGAGAGAGAGTAGCGGGGGAGGAGAGACCGCGTCATCCGTCGAAAAGGTGGCGGATGAGGCCACTGCACAAGTAGATGAAGCGCGGCTGCAGGCCCTAGAGCAAGTGATTCAGGAACGCATCGGGCGGTCAATTGTGCTTCCTCAATTCATCGATCAAATCCGTGGGGTGATTCGGGTCGCCCTCATGGAAGAGATCAAGAGCAGTCGCGAGGACAGCGACGTCGACGTGGGTCTGTTGCGATCTTCGGAAGAGTGTTCATCGCAGGATCCCCCCCTTTCGCAAGAACAGCTGGAGGGACAGGAGGTAGAGAGGGTCGAAGAGGGACCTCCAAAGGGGGAGAAAGCGAAAACTTCAGTGAACGTCCGAGGCAAGAAGATCTCTCTTCTCCTCTGGTTTGTAGGAGTCCCTGCTTGTGGTCAGTTCGTCCGGCCCTCCCTTTATTCTCAGACTAAATTAACCTACACACGACCAGCAAGAAGGAATTGAAAACCCTCTGTTCGTTCTAAGGAAAAGAAGCTTCCTTTCAGCTTTCCTTCTCAACGTTGGCTGTCTGGGTCGGTCATTCAAGCAGCTCGGTGACTCGCGCCGGCTTTCATTCCGTCAACAGATTTTCAAGCTACTCAAGGCTGTCGGTTTGGACTGTGCTCTCGAATTTTCGTGAGAAAACGCCGCTGAAAATGACGAGGGAAAACGTCATGTGTCTGCCTGCATTTCCATGGTGACTGCAACGACCAAGATAAAGAAAACAACCCCCTCTTGTTTTTTCTTTCTTTCTACATGCAGCGACGCCGCCCTTCCCCGTGAATGTCAACGGTCAGGAAAGAAGTGTAGGGCTTTTGTGAGTGGACTTGTCAGATTCGGCAGACGGGTTCTATTTGAGGCCCGAGCGTATGGTCTTTTCTGAGTGTCTTTAGTCTAGCTAGCATGCAAACTGTGTGCTCATGCACTCACAATGGAATGAAAGGTCCGCCGACATTTCTGGTGATCAATGTTTCCGTTCTGTTGTTTGAGAGCTGCCGGCTTGTGTACAGTCGCACGGGTGTGCGTCCTCAACGTTACAGTATCGCCTGTTCATCAGATGTGTCGATGGATGTGTAAATGCAGAGTCCTTCAATCCATGGTGCGGAGTTTGGTGCCGTTCGCGGTTACGGTTCCAGTCCTCCACATCCGCAGCCTGGGCTTGCGATGCTGGATTCGAAGAATGGGGGCAGGCGGCGTTCTCTAGTGGAAAGAATCTGAAAGTCGGAACAGCATTGGCAAGTTAGCCATTTCTCTCGATCTCCAGCTTGACTTGAAACCATGTAAAACTTTAGAATCAAACCTGTCTTGTCCTTCATTGATTGTATAGTATTTTGTTTTAGTATCAGTTAGTATATCATAGCAGCAGATTTTATGGGATTTTAGCTTAAAATTTCTTTAGAAATTTCTGTATAGCTAGTGGGATTGCAGCTAGGTTTTTAGCAAATATTAAAATTTGGAATTTTAGTTTAACCATTTTAACTTTAGATTGTTATTAGATAGTGTTGTATACCATTTTTTTTTCTCCTAGTTTTTCTCCTTCCTAGCGGGAGACTTACTGCAGCATAGCTACCAGTATAGGTTGCTAGTGGGGCTCGCCGTTTCCAAGGGTGGGAACAGCTTTATACGAACCCAAGCTCTGGCACTTACTATATTAATAGTATAAGACGTTGTAGGCTAGCGTTGTAAGATATATGTGATGGACGGAGCTTTACCTATAGCTTGTAGTACATGGGCCTGTATAGTAGTCTTGCACACACATCCTGGTCAGTGATCACCTACTAGGCGTCGGCTAAAGAAAAAAAATAAGCGATCAGAGGAGATTTTTTTTTTTCTTTCTTTTAGAATAATTAATCATGTTCAAAGCAAATTGCATTCAACACGGAATTTAATCGACTCCATGAGGCGCGCGCACAGTGCAATACAGTCGGTTTGACAAAATTCGGATTTCTGCGGTTCGCCTTGCGGCGGCGGTGCACACGGCAGCGGCTCACGCGGCTCTTTCTAAATGATACACTGATACTTCTTAACTCCCCCCCTCTGTTGACTCAATCGATTTATGGGGGAGTCGACAGACTATTAATCAATGGAACTGCCCTTCGAGACCGAAATCTTTAGGCCATGTGATCTCGAGTTTCTTCCATTTTGTAAGTCCATCAGCAAGCTGCTCACGTTCATTAAAAACATGCTGAAGCTTCACATCCATTCCACCAAGTTCCTGTGCATACCACTTCAGAATTCCTGTCAATCCTTGTTCTTTCTTGCTGACACCCGACTTTGTTTGACCGAGGGAAGTCGCACTGTCCGTAAACATACGCACACTCAAAGAATAAAACAGAATTCGAAGAGAATGGACAAGGAGCGGTAGTCTTTTCAGACCAGCGCGGATAGCAAGCAGCGCTCTACCAAGTGCTGACAATACTAGTCGCTTCTCCCTATGTATGACCCAATCAAGAATGTTAAGCTAACAACGCAAATTCCAGGATTGATCAGCAAGCTGGATTATCAAAGCAGATCGAGCACTGCACGTTTTTCCCCTGAATCCACTGTTAACAAAGATTCGCAGTTCGGTATCAGACACTGAAACAAAAACAATCTCTTTTGGATGTGTTGCATACATTTGGATCAAAGTGATGATGACAGTAAGATGTCTCTCTATGAGTGTCTTACTGAATGCCGCTAACTCACTTGCTGCAAATACCAAATCGACATGAAGATGAGCGAGCCAGGCCAGACGACCAATCCATTTCAAGTAAATCCCCTCCAAAGTCATGTCAATCTCCTCCGGTTCTGGAGGAGAGAAGTCGCTCTCAACAACCACTCCACTTGCCTTTCTTTTCGGAAGAGATGAGAGAAAAACGTATTCGTTCATTCCCTGAGAGATGCGATCGTCCGATCTTCTCACATCGAAGCCGACTTGCTTCTGAGGCAAGTCAGTCAGCAACTGAGGATCGCCTATCTCAATTGGTCCCTTGCGTGCAATCTTTCTGAGGGTAGCAAGAGGGTCGGTAGACGTGAGTGCAACATTGTCAACATGCTTAGAGAGCAAACCATCAACCTTCACGTGCTTTACTTATGTGATCAATGCGTCATCTTGTGTTGGAAGAGGAGGAAGAGAAAGACCAGAACAAACTAAAACAAAAGTACTTTCCATCAATTCAGACCATCGAAGTCAAATCAACACACGAAAAAGAAAATGAGCAAAAATCAAAGGTGCGTCTTTCAATCCATACGCAGCTGCCTTCAGGATGTAGACAGCTCCAGCCTTCAAACCAAGACAAAGAGCAGCAGGAGGGAGCCACGCAGGCATGCGCACACCAATGCGTCCAACCGATGACGGGAGAGGCGCTTGAAGAAACGCACAAGTAATATCAGCAAAAATAATCCGCCAGCTCATCAACAAAGCAAAAACAAAGAGAATGCGAATCGAAAAGACGGCTGGCGTCCCTGTATAAGTCTCGACAGTCCGACGATCGAAAAACTTGTTGCCTGCCAAACACAGGCACGCTTTCGCTTTTCTCGCTGCTCCTTTCATAAATTTCCAAGTCAGAACTTAAATCAAAGGAATGATTGTTAAGAGGCTGTACGTCTCACTTCCTGCTTTCACCTCCTTTTCATATGTAGAGAAGCGCTCCCACTTCTCTATCTCTTTATCTCCTGTTCCGTCAAATTTCCCTTCCATCACCTCTCACTTATCTGCCTGCACGTGTGTCTTGCCTATCTCGTCTGAACTATCCTTCTCAAGACAAGAAAGCTTTCTATCAGGTCTTGTCTTTGCTTTCGCTGCTGTCTGAACTGAGTGCTTATAACAAGGAAAAGAAAGAAGACAGGCAGTGCAGACACTCTCTTCATCACATGAAAAGAAGTCGTAGGGGCGTCTGCGATCATTCTGAAGAGAAGAAGAGTCAGAACTGGAATCGGAACTCTCTTCGCGAGACGCTGAAGGAGCCATCTTGGAGGAGTCAGGACCAAAAAGTTCCTCAAAAAGAGCAGAAAGGTCGGATCCTTCTGCATTTTCATCTGGCTGACCAGCAGGAGCATGCACTGGAGGATCAATTACCTGAACGATCGACTGAGGAATTCTCTCTGTCTCTCCGTTCTTTTCCAAATTGAAAGGATGCATCAGACGGTCAGACTGAACTTTCTGAGTGTTGTTTCTGTCTGGAAGCCCAAGTTCATACCCTGTCACTTCCCCTCCCAAATTTTTATGAATGAGCGAAACAGAAACGAAACCAGTGGGTGTCTAAGACATACAACGAACAGGATGAAACACACCGTTCACAGAAACAAGAGCACAAAAAAGGGAAGAATTAGCAGAAAAATTAAAAGGATTTACCCCCCCCCCAAAAGCTTCCCCCCCCAATGCAGCCCCTCCGTTCAGTGGTGCTTGCGTTTCCTCATCAGAGGAGAACTCATGAATGACTGTCTGAGAAGAACCTTGGATGGAGGGATGCACCGTACCGCGCATTTGAGAGACAACAAAAAACCAGAGGCCCGACTGAGCGAAAACACCAGGAGTCACATGCTTCACGTCCTTCATGTTAAACTTTGTCTTGACTGCGTGAAACCAGCGAAAACGAACAGTACACCACTCAAAAACAACATATTCAGCTCGGAAAATTCCAAAAGCAAACACTCTAAAACAACCATGTGAACGAATGGACTTGACACGCTTGGTGGGAGAAAAAACAACGGGATCACCAGGCATGAAAGTGATATCAGGCACCCTTCCTGTCGCAAGGCGCAAGGGAGATGCTTTGCAGTACATGGCAGTTCTGTTGTAAGACCATTCAACAAGAAGACAGAGAAGAGGAATAAAAGAAAGAGGAAAACCCCAAGTTGCAACCAAAGAAATCATTCCTGCCTGCAAAACGGTCCACCACTTCTCCATTGGCCCTCAAGAAGAGTTCGAAGCAAAAGGACGACAAACAGTCCCCGCTTGATTCAACACAGTTCAAACGTCCCCTTCTAGGATGCCTTTCTCATTATCGGAACGAAACAGCTTAAAGGCTCCATAGTTCAGATTCCATTCGTTGAAGAATGGAAGGAGGTCTTTGCCTGCCCTGGAGGGTGTCGATCTACACTGCACAAGGCCGGTGCGAAGGTCAGTGGTGGCAAGAAAAATCAAAGTGGAATAGGGAGTAGAACCATAGACGGGATCAAGATTAGACAAAAACATCAAATCAGTCCAACCCTCATCAAGAAAAGAAAGAGGAAAAGAAGAGTCAGGGTCGGAAGGTTCTCTCGATTGAAACTTAAAGTTTCTGTTCACTGCATGCACCCGAGGATAAGAGACACTGTGACACCACGGGAGCGCAGCTTCAATCTTTCATCTGGGGTGGAAAGGAAGCGAGTGTTGTCTTGTTCCTTCCAAGTGTCGATTAGTTGAGAAAGAGAAGGATGGATGTGTCTGTAATGCTGCATGAGGATAGAGTTTCGAACAGACACAGGCACACGTGTCGTACTAAACACGAACGGACCAGAGGTCTCGCAATGACCCTTACGATTTGGACCTTATCGTGTGGGAGCGGCAGCAACACGCTCTATGGAGGGAGAGACCTGTGAGAGAAAAGAAGAAATGAAATGCAAATAGAGAAGTTCAAAAGAAAAGAAACAAAGTGAATTCAGTTACAGTCTTTCTAGCTTGGGTCCCATCTCCCTATTTTCATCCCAGTTATTATACGTCTTTATCTTCCCACCCATCGATCTGTCAATGGCTCCTTTATGAAAGGGATTTCTATAATCGACTGCTTTGGATTTATATGGATCAACAGAAGTTATGGCCCTCTAAGTCCCCCTTAACAACAACATGAAAAGCTCTTTAGACCTTTAAAGTTACTGACCCTTTGCGCAGTGACGATTGTCATGAAAGGAAACTCCACACTCGGAGACACGCGTTGGAGCTTTGCCCACACAATCTCTCTCCCGGCAGAGACGAGAGCAGCCAGACCGGACAGGCGGCAGATCATCGGAGTGGCAAGCAGAACTTGCTTTGCTCTGGGGTGGTCGGTGAGATTTCCCTCGAGACGGACAACCGCCTCCTCTCCTGAGTAGAGAGGAACTTTCACCTCGATGAGAGCCCTCTCGTGACAGACCATGCCCCCCCCTTCTCACGCTTCAAATGCTTCTGAGTATACTGACTTGTGCTGTCAGCGGTGGACAATGAATGGAGCAACAAGAAAAAGGGGAAAGAGAGAAAATGAACATTTGGTGTCCATGTACATACCGAAGCCGTTTTCCGTCAGCACTTTGCAGGACTCGGTGACCACATGCGCCATATGCAGTCGCTCGTAGGAGGTGTCAAACCCATCTTCATCTCTCTTACCCATCTCGATGCAGTAAGAGAAACGAGCCATGAAGGCCTCCTTGTCGAAGTTGGAACCCCCCATCTCGCCTTGTCGAAGCATCGCCCTCTGCCTCCTCGTCTTCATCTTCATCATCTCCGTCTTCTGTACTGGCGTATCTGATACGCTGCTGCTGCTGCTTCTTCTTCTTCGTTTGCCACTGGGCGCTGCCTTTGGTGCTACTAGGTTTCTCCTTCTCTGCCATCTTCATGTAGGTCTTAGCCACAGCCTCCGCAAAGCGGGTGGAGGAGAAGTTCTTTCCCCCCCCCTCACCTGCATCTGACCACCACTCCCAGAAGAAGAAGAGGAACTCGACTGCTTCTGTGAAGGGCGGTCATCCTGGCTGAACTTTCCTTTCCCTTTTCTCCTCCTTTGCCTCCAACCTCTATACTTCTGGGTGAAGTGTTCCAACTTGGCAACCGTCTCTTCTTGGAGGTTGTGGAAGTCGGTACTCTCTGACAGTAAGCAAACCGTCTCTGCGATAGCTGCCTCCAAACCCTGGGGAAGGGAAGAAGGAACAGGAGAGGACGGGATGGTAAAAGTCTTCGTAGCAGTCCCATTTGAGACTGAAAGAATACCAAACGAAACGGAAGGGATCTATACATTCCGATTGATCCTGTCAACGGAATCAAATCGGGAAAGGATCTCTCCAATAAATTCGGTTTGGAACTTAAATGACGACTTTACCGGCACGGCCCCATCAGCTACTACGACTGTCTTCGTTTCCCAGGATAGAGCGAGCTTCTTGATGTCCTCTAGAATGCATTTCCAGAAACGAATGCCCAGGAGACGGTCTGAAAACTTCAATCCGACTCGGTCGGATGAAGCAACTTCATTCAGAGACGTGAAGGCATTGAGAGCCTCACGAAGAGAAAGCCCGAACTTCGAAACACAAAGGGAGAAGAACCAAATCGCATCGGCCAGGAGTTTGCAAAGGGAGAAGAACCAAATCGCATCGGCCAGGAGTTCGAACTCCCGGTCCTTGTCGATCTTCTTATCGACAGACCCAATCGTCTCCACGAATGTGTCGAGGGCCCACTTCCTCAGGGCGGCCAAGTGCGCCGCATCGGTACTGGTTTTCTCGGGAGCTTTCTTAGAGTCATTTGCCAAGATTTTCTCCACCAGAGAACAGAGGGAAGGATCAAATGAAAAGAGAAGGACTGACATTGGTTAGGCCCGACACAGAGGCAATGCTGTTTACCTATACCCTCAGAACCTTTGCATAAGACTGGACCTGTTTGTAGTCAGAGCGAGAGGGTGGGCGTTCGGTCGACCAGACGACTTTGCTTTCCTTCTGTGTAGACATTGAAAGGAAGGCCTGGGAAAGAAAGGATTGAGAGGGTAGAGCGCTGTTACACCGCAGAATAATTAGTCATGTTCAGTGGTTACGTCTTGAAGAAGTCTGTTAATCCAGAGTTGCTATCTGGATAAAACAAAAAATAATCCACAAGATTCAGAAAAGCAAATTGCATTCAACACGGAATTTAATCGACTCCATGAGGCGCGTGCACAGTGCAACACAATCGGTTTGATAAAATTCGGATTTCCGCGGTTCGTCTTACGGCGGCGGTGCACACGGCGGCGGCTCACGCGGCTCTTTGTGAATGACACACTGATACTTCTTAACTCTTTTTTACTTTTTTACCCTCAACAACACCTAATAACAGTTGTGCAACACATGAACAACACCTGTGCAACATTTGAACAACAGTTGTTTGACTGAAAAAGAAAAAAAGAAAAAAAAGTAAAGGGATTGGGGGGATCTTTTTTTTTTTTTTTTTAGTCGACGTCTAGATCACCTACTAGCTAGTGTCACCACAGTTTCCGAACCGTTTTAATGAGTGTCATGCAGTTAATACGTCAAGCTGTGACATAGTGAGAAAGACAATCGATTGACAGATCTGTGGCACATGCTGTGTGAGAGAGTGTCTCCAGTAGTATCTACACCTAAGTCTACACTAGTGTTTAGAGAGAATGTTTATTGTACACTCGCTCACCCCGTCTGTCACCTAGTCTATCACACTTCAACGGTATATTCACATTCCTACATATACCGCTATTTATCATCACCAGCCACTGCATCTTTCTCAATTTCCTCTCTGTACTAGTCTGCTTACATGTATGAGGAACAAACTTGAAGTGGCATATACCAAATAGTATGCTAAATAATAGAGTCTAAATTCCAGTTGAGGCTCTCGGCTAAAGATAAAGTTAATAAATCTCGTCAGTGTTACAGCTTAGGCTACAGCGACGTAACAGCGTCCTAGACATGCAGCGTTAATGCTAAGTATCATCACAGACTAGTAAAACCTTTAGTAAAAACTAACTATGAAATGTCGGCCTTATATTAAAACATAATTATAACATAAATATCATTAAATATCACTGTCGATCACTGACAGTGCGGTTTATACGTCTAGTATCTACTACGTATCGTATCACTGGCTGCGTGACTGACATACTGTCAATTTTAAATCGAAAAACAACATTCATACATCCCTAGATTCATCCTTTAGTCAAGCAAATAAAAACCGTTAAAATTCGTTGAACTCGTACTAGAACTCCTACCTTAATTTAACATCCGGGGGTTACATCCCCATATAAAATTCACAAATATTTACAGCCCATGGGGTAGCAGCATTATCGAAAGCCATAAGTTTGATCGATTATAACTAGAATTCTACATTACTAAGTTAATTAATTCTAGATTAAATTTTAACTAGAATTTGGAACTATACATGCACAAGGAAGAAAAGTATAAAAGAATCCGGTGAAGTCAAACTGTTTTCCCCAAATTGATAATTGATTTGGTCACAGTGACCGTTGCATGTCGGCACTGGCAGCACGTACTAGAGCACGCACGATGGCGGTTTACAAATACAGACACAGGGCTCGAACGCAATTCGATTTTGTAAGGACGAAGTGCCAGTTTTGATAATATACAAACGAACAGATCAAGAGGCATGCGGGAAGCTGGCCGCTGGTCTGGCCGGTCGGTTCCAAAGAGTCGATCGCAAAGAGAGAGAAACACATGCATACATGCCTGTAACGCGACGAAGACCACGCGCTGGCGATCAAGACGGTACCACGACACCTCAGACGGCACCACAGTTCGAACAATGACAAAGACAGACCAGAATTAAGTCAACAGTCTCTTCCCTTCCCCTCTCTTCTCTCAGCTATGAAATAAAGACGACACACGCACGAGAAGGGGGGGCATCCTTCAACGATATCAACCTGTCAGAAAGCTTTTGTCTTCATCAACGTTGTACGACTCGATCTCTCTCTTGGACACCACTGGCATTCCCTTACTTTGCGCCTTGGATTCAATTTGTTCACACTCCTCAGTCCATCTGATTTTCTTCCATTCATTTCGTCAGCCTTTGAGACTGGCCGAGTCTGGCCCTTGGACCTACAGAACGTCTGCGTCTTGGGTGGGGTCCGAAAATTCATGTTCGAAAAAGCTGATATAAACCGTGAGAAACACAATACGAAAAAGGGGTATCAGTAGGAGCAAGAATAAATTGCAACATCGGACCGGCGAGAGAATTTATATAGCTGACGAATGTAATTACAGAGAGAGCTTTTGTGCCAATCCTATCGAGATGCTTCGGTCAGGCCATACGAATTCTTTCTTTCCCGAACCTGTTCCTGTACTCGTGATGCTTTTCCTGCTTTCTTCCTCTTTCTTTCAGTCTGCTCGCCTGTCTACCTCTGGCTTTGCGCTTCTTAGAGCTCGAAAGCCTCCACAGGGGACGTCTCGCTGATCTCCACACGACCTGCGCTGATCTGGCTGTCGATGCCTGCAAGCAGCCAGTCAGACCGAGGCACCAAGGTCAAGTCAAATCAAGCAGAAGTCAGGTTGCCAGTAAGAAGTAGCAAGAGAAGCAAACTGGATGACGAAAAGGAAAAGAAGAAAGGGCGTTTCCATTTTGCCCTGAACGTCTACATGGCTGACGAAGAGAGGCAGGTCATCGACGTGAAAAGATTCCATACAGGCTTCGCTTAATGCTTTTCATGGAAATATGCTTTGAAGGAATGCAAAACACGGCCAGACTCGACTGACCGCAGTCGCCGATCTTGATCTTGAAGAGTCCCTTGGCACCCCAGCTCTCGTTCCAGCTGTTGGCGATCAGCCAGTAGTCGTATCCAGTCTTCTCATCAGTGCCGTACCCGATGATCTTGACTGCATGTCCACCGAGAGCCCCGCCTGAGGTGTGATGGTAGACTCCTCCCTTGTAGGTGAGGAAGTCCTCGTAGACAGTGAAGGCGGCGGTGACGGGTCCGTTGTTGACGAGCTCCTTCTTGATCTCGCTCACAGACCCGATGGAGTAGGCCTTGGTGGCTCTGCGCTTGTCGGCCTTGAACTCGGAGCCGAATTCCTCCTCGGAGCAGGAGGACCTGCAGGAGGGGGTAGGTCTGGTCTCTCCGCAAGGAGGGAGCTCGGACTCGGAGTGGTGAGAGCACATGGGAAGCTCGTAGGGCCAGCAGGTCTCTCCCTTGCCTGCGTCATCGTAGTCCCCTCCAGTCACTACACCCTGCAGGCAGCACAGGGGAACGCATGCCGCACGCAGGTCGAAGACGGATTTCACACGCATGCATGGACAGAAAATGGTGCACAGGAGAGGAGAGAAGGGGTCACAGGGAAGGAAGGAAGGCGGTTCGCTCGTCAGTCGTTGACTCACACTGTCTGACCTTGTTTCTGTACGGTTTTCTTGCTTGTCACCCGAGAATCTTTTTGTCTCCGTTCTGGTCTCTTCCACCGCTGGTGGCAATGCGATAATTCCTGTGCTCTTTTTGAAATGAACGAACCAACAGAGACGGCACTCGGTCTACTACCAGCCATGCAGGTGTTTGACTGACTGCCTGACTGACTGACTGACCTTCTCCACGAACCATCTCCAGGCGAGGGAAGGCTGGCCCCCATTGCACCCGAAGGAGAAGCAGGAGAGACCGTTGCAGCAAGACGTGGTGTCCTGGACAGAGAGCAAAGTCGTGAACTTTCCTTTCGACGCGATGCACATACGGTCGTTGAGAGCCTCCGTCGACGCGAACGCCCAGCAGCTACCGCACTCGGCCTGGTCACGGATGTGTCCGATCCTGAATGAAACAACATGGGGGGGGGGGGGCATTCACGGTTTTGTTGGCCCTATGTTGCAGCGCTTCCTTCATCCGTCTGTCCATCGATCTTCATGAAAGACGAGCCGGAAAAAGTCATTTGCGCGACAAGAGGGAAGAACATTCTTGAGTGACCGACCCATTGTGATAAGACCTTTCTGCTGAACCCTATTCTCCCTTCCTATTCGGGGCTCTCTGACAACACCCCATCCCTCCATTCTCTTATGTTCCTGATCCTTTGTTCCCGTACTCTTTCCGCCTGGCTCGCTTGAGACTGAAGCACATGAACTTACATGGGGCATTCGGGCCACTTTTCGCGCGCATCGAAGTTCTTGGGAAGGTCGGAAGCCATCAGAAGCTCAGAGCTCTCCTCCTCCTTCAGAGGCAGACGGTAGGCTCCTTCACCGACAACTGCATGCAAACAGACGAAGCAGGTCGACAGTCCAGACACGCATAGTATGGGACCCTCTGGTTCGTTCAAGATCGCATCTGACTCAATTAAAATGGAAAAAAGAGAAAGTTTCCCCTTTGAGTGACTTTTTTGCATTTCTGGAATAAGCCAGCCAAAACGACTCTTTTCGAAAACACGACGCAGAGAACGGGGCTTTGAAAAAGGCCCTGTCGAAGACACTGAGTAGAGCGCTCACACACCTGTGCCCATGAGAGATTTCGCAGCCTGGATAGACCTGCACCGCACCAGACAGACGACGTGGGTGAGAATTGTCACTAATCGAAGGAGAGGAAATGGTGAGCAGGGGTAAACTTTTAATCCATGGCCAGCGACAAGATTTCAAGTATGGCAATAAGTCAAAGCACGCGTAGAAAGTTCTTCCGTGACCACACCCATCCTCCTGGAAAATGGACACAATGGAGAGAGAGCTGGAGTGCAGGAATGAGAACAGAAGGGACAAACAGGAAGAGAAACAACGGCAGACGGAGGGAGGGAAGGAGCGAGAGAACGAACGGGCGCTGATCAACTTGCAGTCGTAGTGAGTCGAAGGGAACCAATCAGATGGAGACACGACGAATGCCACTGACCACTGGTCAAATCGGGGGGAACGTTCGGCCTCCCAGCCGACGTTTCGCGAGTTCACCGTCTCCACCGTAGACTGCAAGAACAGGAAGGAAGAAAGGAGGAAGGTGAAACAGAAGCAGAAAAAGTCCAGCGACAATGGAGACGCATCGAACGTCGGCACACATTTCCAGAAGGGCAGGAGATGAAGACCTTGAAGCTCAGAGAGGGGCATTTTCACGAGACGTGACGAGCTGAAAGGAAAAACATCAAAACAAACGTTGACAGGTCCAAGTCACGAAACTCGCTCACGGGTCTTTTTCAGGCTACTGGCAAAGAAAAGTACACTCGCAGCAGAACAGCTGACTGACCGAGAGAATCGCGGGGCGAGATTCCTGGAAGACATCCTGGCACGCAGTCTCCATGGCATAGTTGTCAAGAGATGCACCAAGAAGAGACTTCTCCTGCACCGTCTTGTTCATGGCCCTTCGGTAGTTCTTGTAGAACCCAGCCAGCTCATCAGCAGGGAGATTGTAGCCGTGCTTCTTGTACTGCTCGGAGAAACACTTGTCATGCTCTGCTGTCAGGGCATTTGAGGCTGCCACAGCTGTGCAGGCGACAAAAACCTTGGACAGCATTTTTTTGTGGATAAGAGATGGAGCTGGTTGGAATCCACTGCCGATTGGGCGGAATCAGATAATGAAACGTTCACCTGGATGCGGAAACTGTGGAGTCTCACTAATGAATGCCAGGTGTCTGAAAGAAAGATGAAGAAAACCTCTTTGATTTCATTCAGAGACACCTTCAAGAAAAAAAGAGACATTGAACGAGACGGGAGTTTTTTCCCGCGCTGTCCCAAAAATTCAACAATTCCAAATCCTTAGGGTTTGTGGCATGTTTGTGGCGCGTGCTGCAGCGTCGCGGGGAAAATATTTTTAGCCACTTCGTCCAATAATTGCCCCCCGCGTGCTCCGTGCGAAACATGCATGCACCCCCCCGCCTATCCCCGCCTTCCGGGACCACGCGTATGTATCATTATGTATCGATCGCCGATTTTTTTTTTTTTTTCCTCAGACTGACCTGCGCGGATTGAATTGGATCCGTTGGTGTCCAGATGGTGTCCAGCTTTGTATGTCCAGCTGTCTTAATTCTGCATTGAACTCTCGAAAGTTCCACAACTTCTGCCCTTCTCGTCAGAATTCTCGATGTGCCTCACCCCAAAGGAGAGTCTGCAGTGAAGCCGTCCCCCAAAACCGTACCAAATAACTGAAAGTCGAGAACCTATTCTTCCAACAACCTGCGCAGAGACTCAAAACAACGCGAAGCCCGTATCAGCAGCTGTTGATCGGGCAATGAGCAGTTCAGAGAGATACCTGACAGAGTCATGCCTCGGAAGTGGAGCCTATGGTTATGTCACCGCAGCAGAAGACACCACGACTCGGAATAAAGTGGCTTTGAAGGTTTGCCGTGATGTTTTTCAAAGCTCGGCGATGGCCAAGCGGATTCTTCGAGAAGTCCAAATTCTGAAGTCGGTGAGAGGCCATGAAAACGTCCTAACGCTCAACCGAGTTTATGTTACCAAAAGAATCGGAAGGAACAGCGTGCCCCTGAAGTCCCTGCACGACCTCCCACTCAACGGTTCGGGCACTGCGGACTTCTCAGGGATCGACGTGTCAGTTAATTCACTTTCGGCTAACGAAGCCTGAAGTAGCACCCACAACATTCTCTTTTTCATGCTAGAGTGCCCCTTTTTTCCAGCTGTTGGCTTCGTTTCTCTCTTGCATTCCCACTTGTCTGGATGTGTCCCGTCTGCGCGCAGGCAACTCGTGACCAATTTGATGGAAACCGATCTGGCTTGTATTGTTCAGTCTACGCAACCTCTCTCCATGGAACACGTCCAGTTCTTCACCTACCAGATCGTGCGAGGCCTGAAGTACATTCACACGAGCGGGTTCCTACACAGAGATCTCGTCAGTCAGTTCATGCAGGCAGCGTAATCCGACATGAAAGAAAGAAGCGCACGAGGGTTTAAGGAAAGAAAGTTTGATTGCTCTGCTCACTCGACAGGGACCTTGACATTCCTGCACGAAGAGGCCCTCAGGCAGCTGCCTCTTTTCCTTCCTGCCGACCGACATGTGACCTACTGCATCCCTGATCACCTTCACATCCGTGTGTTGCCTCTTTTTCGTTGGCTCCCATAAAACAAGTCTGTCTGTCACCGCTCCACAATTTTTTTCTGCCTCTGCATCTGTAGCCCTCGATGGACTCCTTCTGTTTCTTAGGTGCTGTGATGCCTTTCGCCGTTTGTTTTTGCAACTGCTCTCGGCCCCTTTTTCGCAAACCGTCTTTTTGCCTGGGAGAATATGCCATCAAGTCGTTGACTTGTTTGTTCGTTCATGGACGTTTTTCTGTTTCGCTCTCCCCTTTCTTCAGAAACCCCGAAACCTCGTGGTCAACTCCAACTGCGACCTGCGGATTTGTGATTTCGGCCTTGCACGAATTTTCTCTCCGGAGGAAGCGGCCTCCCTGCGTTCCCCCCCGCTCTCCCCAGCGGAGGAAGTCGACTCCCATCCCCGAACGGCGTGGGGGTGGGATGATGAGGGGGCGTCGCTACTGACTGAGTACGTCCAAACGCGTTGGTACCGTGCACCAGAAGTTCTGTACTCGCTTTCTCGGTACACAGAAAAGATAGACATCTGGTCTGTTGGGTGCATCATGGCTGAGCTCCTCGTTCGCAAGCCTGTGTTCAGAGGCTCAGGGACGAGGGATCAGCTGGCCCAGATCGTGAAAGTGCTGGGGAAACCAACCGAAGAAGAAATCGCGGCAGTCCCCTTTGAGCCCGTGCGCAAATTTCTGCGCGGACTCTCAGGGGAACCGACAAGCCGAGAAAAGAGAAAACAGCGAATCGCAGCACTGCTCCCCCAGACAAACGTGCGCGAACACCCGCACTGTCTAGACCTCCTGTCCCGCCTTCTTTCCTTCTCGCCAAGTGAAAGGCCTTCTGTCGAAGAAATTCTCCGCCACCCCTTCTTCTCCTCTCTCCACGATCCAGCGGATGAACCTGCGGGCGCACGTGTGCGCCCTGACCTCTTCCGCTTCGAAGCGTTCCCGAGTTTCTTCGAAGAAAGAGACTGGCCCATCCCTCGGGTTGACTCTGACCTTCTCGCGTCAGAGTCGGCTCGCGGCGAGCCTCGGAAGGAAGGCAATGTGGTAGCAGCAGCAGCAGGAGGAAGAGAGGGGGAATTCAGTGGTGGGATTTCCTCCACCGTGTCAAAAGGGGGGCAGGTGACGGACTGGGGTGCGGCTGTGGAGGCTGCAGCCGCTGCCGAACAGTCACAGTTGGCAGCACAGGACGAACCTGGCTTCGGCCTTGCCTCCTGCCACCAGAACCCCGAAAGTGCGTGTCGGTGGATCCGAGATCCTCAAGACCGAGAAGCATACGTCGAACGCTTGCGAGTTCACCCTTTCGGTGCATTTCTCGGTTGGTCAAACTGCTGCGACTCATCCCCTTTTTGTGGTGTTTTAGTGCTTCCTCTTCCGCTGTTGATTACAACGTGCCTCTCTTCTGATTTACTTCTGTCCTCATTTCCCTTCTTTGAGTGGCTGTGAAGACCTGGGCGGAAGGAGAAGAAAGAAATTGAAAACAAATTGGGGGAAAGGGAAATATTTGCTGATTTGTCTAGGTTCTCCATCTGTCCGTCTCTTCTCTATCTGTCTCCGACATGAAGAGCCTACGGAGGCTCTTGTCTTTGACTGGTGCTGCGCTGTCTCCCTGCCGCCTTTTCTCTCTGCCTCATTGGTTCTCCCTTGCTTCTGCTTTCATCATTGCCCTCCCTCCATCCATTGATCTCTCTCACATTTACTCTTGGTTGCGTCAGGCTGTCCGCTTTTTTGTTGCTTTGTGTCTCTGGTGTGTGTGTGCCTTTCTTGTTTTCCTCTGTTTTCTCGTGCAGCAGTCAATGTCTTTTGCCTCTCGGCGCTTCGGCGTGTGCTCTCTTGTCCTTTGAGTACGAAGTCTGTTCAGTTGTTTCTCGCGTGTCAAAGTTGCTGCGTCCGGTGTTTGCTGGTTTTATTTTTTTTTCGCTCGTCTTCAGCGGTGTGCCGGTTGATTTTGGAGTGCCTCCCCGTTCTTTTTTTCTTCCTTTGGAGGTCCTTTATGGAGTGACTGCCTTTGTGTCCTCCCTCTGTGTGCCGCTATCAACACAGGCAAAGGCATTCCCGCATTCGAGCCTTCTTTTTCTTTCTCTTCGTTCCGTCTCTTCTCTGTCTTGCAGATCGTCTCCTCCAAACCTCACAAAGTCTCGAGGCAGCTGAACTTCGGTCGCTGGGTCTTCCTGCTGTCGTTCCTCCGTCGCCTGCTGCGACTCCTGTCGGTCGATGCGGCCCCAATTGTGGGGGGGTGTCGGAGGGAACGGAAGAGGGGGGGAAAGCGCAGCAGGCACAGGGAAACCCAGGAGGGGTCCAATGCAGCCACAGGAAGGGGGGGGCTGCAGCAGTCGCGGGGGGGTGCTCGGGTCTGCCCGAATTTCCCCCCCACCAAATCTCTTCCGCATGCTGCGCGGACGGGCAGGCCGCTGCCTCCAGGTCTTGTGACCGCCCAGAAAGACCTCATTTTCCTCGTGCGGATGGCTGTGGTCATTCACATATGAGCGCAGTCCCACCTTGCTCATCCCCAGAAGAAATCTCGAACAGTGCACTCGCCGGCTCCCGTTGCTCGGTGATGGGGGCTGCAGCGCCTGGACCTGGGGCAGCTTCCACCACGTGTGGGGGTCGATCGTATGACGCCAGAGCGTACTGGGACGGGGGACGTGGATTTTGCGGGGCGGAGGAGGTATCCCGAACGGGAGTGGAGGAGAGGCGGAGGACCACAGAGAGGGCAGATCTCTCATCGGGAGATCTTGATGAGGAGCAGCAGCCGCTCACCTGCAGGCACTGCGTGGTGTGTGTGGGAGAGTTTTCTTGTTCTCCGCGTCGCCTGACTGGCTCTTCTCCCGACACCAATTTCACAGTGGGGGATGCCCGCACGAGCGCCTCTGGTGGGGGGGCGTGTAGGACGGCCTCTCTGGCTCAAATGAGCCCCTAACGTTTTTCTTTCCCTCCCTTTTCTTCTACGTCTGAGCACAAAAGAAGCAAAGAACTCGCTTGACAGACAGGAGGAGAAGTCACAAGTCAACCAAGAAAAGAGAGCGCGGTTTGCACTCTTGCGCGATCTCTCTCCAAGTTTCTCTCAACAAGAAACTGAAAGAAGGAAGTTTCTCTTCTGCTCCTCCGTCTAACTACTTGCCGTGATCGATCAATTGATCATGAACGCGCGTGTCGTTTTTTCGTTCCCCCTTCTCCTTTTGCACGCTCTCCCACTTCCTCTCTTTGCTGCCCCCTCTCTTTGCTCGCCGGCTTCTTTGCATGCGACCACCCTGTTCTTGCGGTCGGCTTCACGAGAAACCGATCGATCTTAGCGCTTCCTCCATCCGTTTCCGAATCATTCTTCACTCTTGCTTCCATTCTGTTGTTCTTCCGTTTACTTGCTTGATCCATTTCCCTTCGTCCCCCGAATTCTCCCCCCCCTCTCTACCCGTACATCTCTCCGTCAATCGAAAAGAATCTTAGCGGACTGCCTGGTGCAGGTGCATGCCTTCCGGTCGACCGTCAGTTGGAAGGAACAAACGAGGGCACGAAAACCTGACTGGGTTCCAAAAGATTCATTCTTCCTTTCTCTCCTCTCCCTCTTCGTCTTCTTACTGTACCGTGGCGCTGGATGGATGGATTGGTGGATCGGGGTGCGAAACAGCAGACTTTTTGTACGGCCCTGAGTTAAGTTGAGAATCATCCATTCTTTTGCATGTATGGCACAACATGTCTACTTGTCTTCTTCCGTTACATTGTGTGTACGTTTCTGTTCATCATCTACCTTCCCATGTCGTGCACCCCAACTTTCCTTAATTCTTCCTACCTTTTTTTGTGTCTGTGAATTCATGGAAACGTTTTTCTCTTTTCAAAGACCCTCGCGTCAATGTGGGACGAGAACCGGGAGGGGAAGGGGACGGACGAACGACGCAAGATAGAAAGAAAGAAAGAAAGAAAAATGAATGAAGTGGGGCACGCAGCATCTGAGAGGCTGCCGGAAAAGCTGGCTGCCCAAGGCTGTTCGCGTCGGTCTTAGGGAAGAACCCCTGCTTCCTTCCATGCGTCCGCGCAGGTGTACCGTCCGTCTGTCTGTCTGTCTGTCTGTTTTTCTTGCTCTTCCGTTGATTGAGGAACACAAAAGTACGTGTGTGTGTGTGTGTTTGTGTTTGTGTCTATGTACTTCTATCCTCCTCTCTCTAACGTTGACAAGGTCTCGCGGGTGTTCTGTTAGTGCTCTTACAGCTTTTTTCGCTCTCTTCGTCTTCTGAAGGTTCATGCTCGACAGAAATCGACGATAAAAACGGACAGACTCGAAACTTCAGACAATCTGTTCCGTGGGCTGGCCAAGGCGAAAGGCAGACAGGAAAGAAAAGGAAAGCAAAGAAGAGAAGAAACGAAAAGCAAAGAAGACCCTTCTGAGAGTGGTTGAATGCTCTAAAAAGAAGAAATGAGGTACATTGACTTCTTTTCACGCTAGAAAGGTACACGAGCAAGAAGTGAACGACTGTGCGAATGAGCACGGACGCGAAACGTCCCGAAATGAAGCAAGAGACCCGAGACCCATGCAGGGAGGTACCTACCATAATGTTCTTTCCCTTCCCTTCCGCCTTCCCCGCATCCCTTCAAAGAGCAGTCAAAGCACACGGGGAAGAAAGAAAAGGAAAATTCAGCCAGCAGAGCCAAAATCCGCACTCCCTGAGTGTGTGCAATTAAGAGAAGTCAATTGGCATTCCTTCCTGTTCATCCACAGAGGAGTCAGAGGAAGAGAGAGGGAGCAAAGAAAGCGAGGCAGGGCGCAAAACCAAGTCTGCAAGAAACGTGCCCTCCACAAACCGAATTCATGCATTGCTTGGTTTTGTAGAACGTATAGACCAAACGAAAGAAGGAAAACGATCGATGGCATCCGTGCAGGCCCCCCGTGCATCTCGGGCGGCATGCTGCAGTCTATGAAGGGAGAATCTGAAGCATGAAGTAAGTAAGCGAGCAAGAAACGAATTCGATCGTCGTACCTGCATGTGTTCATATATGCTCGTGTACCTGTTCATTGCAATACAGACAAGCACCAACACGGTTGATCATTTTTCGATGGAGTCACATGATAAAAAGGTTCACGGCAGAGGCATGCATGCATGCTCCAGGTCAATGTGGGGGAACGAAAGGGGGGGGGAAAGGAAAAGTTCGCATTTCACATGTTGGAACCGTCAAAGGCCTGCAGGTTGGTTTGGTTGCTCATGCAAGCAAAAAAGGTAGAGAGACACTTGGGCCCCAAAGAGGAAAAGAGGAAGGGAGGGATCCGTAGACCGACAGGGAGGGCTGCCAGACTAGGGGCCTCTGACCAGCACAGAAGAAGATCTTTTTCGAGTTCGTTGTTTAGCAAGCTCAGTGAAAGAAAAAAACGCACCCTGTCGAAAAATGAAAGTTAGAAGGAATCAAGATTCAGTTGTCCAAGAGAGAGAGAGGCAAGGTTACATGCAGACGAACGAGAGAGCATAGAAGGAATGAAAGAACTCAGTCGATCAATCTCCATGCCGGCCTTTCGGGAGCTTGTGCGTTCAGTTCAGTTCACCCTCGAGGGGTGTCGAAGGAAGGAAGTCCCAAGCATTCCTCTTACCTTGTATCCGTCGATGTTCAAAAAAGGAAAAGCAAAAGAGGTGGAGAGAGGGAAGGAACATCCGACATCATGCTGCAAATGCTTGCACAGCCGCGACATCGCACAACATGCTGAACTGAAATGAGCAATGCAACTGTACCAAGCGAGGAAGAGCTCTAGTCGGCGGACCACAACGCTCTGTCTGTCTGTCTGTCTCTGTTTGCAAAGAGAGGCAACAAGCAGTGAGTGCAACAGACTGAATGAACGAACAAACATGCGTCCAACAAGACAAGAAGAATGAAATGACTGCAAGAAAGTCTCGATCGTCTCAAGAAGGGATCGGTCGGTCGATCGATCGATCATTGCGTGGTTCGTTGTATCTATGAGGCAGTTAAGGGACAGAGACAAAATCTCCCGTCTTTCTCTCTCCCCCCTCCCCTCCTCTTTGTGTTTCATCTGCCTCCTTCCCCCTCCTAATGAAAGAGCTTTCCTTCACATGCAGTCACGGAATGGAATGCTCTAGCTCTCTTTCCTTGGAGCTTCCTTGGAGCCCCGGCTGCATGGAAGGAAGAAAGCTGAGCGTCGAAGGAAATTTATTGGGCCTTCTGATCTGGTCTTCACTTGGAGCGTTCTGTGCCGCGTGGACTTTCTTCTTCTCTGCAGGGCTTTGTGCCCTTATCTGTTTGCACCGTTTCCCCCTGGCTGAACGCGCTCAGATGAAGAAGTCGTGGTCGATCAGAGAGAGAGAGAGTGACTGCATGCATGAGTATGCATGCAGCGCCCGAACGAAAACTAGTTAGGCACTGTTTTGCTTGCATGTGTCGTCTGCAAGCAGTGTGGAGCTGCATGCGGCCGCATTTTTCCTTTTTCTTTTCCCCGTCTTGCATGGATGTGTCTTCCTTCTGCTACGATCCTGTCCATTTGTCAGAAAGTCTTTCTGTGTTCAAGTTGACGTGTTAATTAATGTTTTTGATGGTTCAATGTGTTTAAGCGTGTCCCGATTGTATGAAGGTTGGTGAAAATTGCACTTTGAACTAAAGAGAGACGAAATACAGGAAGATGGAGTGGAAAGATCTCGGTTCGCATATCGAAAGAAGGTCTTTAAGACAAGAGGCGCACCCTCTCTTCTCTTGTTTCAGTCAAGGCCGGGTAGAAAAGAAAGTCCCCAGGGTGTCGGGTGATAAAATGCAGTTGCAACAAGAATTTGCATGCATGCGTGAATGCAGGGAGGGCCCCCCTCATCGAGTCAATGAGTGCACCAAGTACGGTGCTCTCTCTGTTTTTTGTCTGCAGCGCTTCCTGTACCTCACTCATAAATATAGACATTCATGCACTCTTGATGCGGCCTCCCTCTCAAAACATCAAAGAAGGAACGAGAACGAAAGAAAGACTGAAAGAACCAAGTGCATTGAAGGAAAGAAATGCTTGAGGCACTGCAGGAAGGAATGGTGCAGAGACAAAGACGTGGGGAGGGAAGGGATGCACTTGGGCAAGAGGGGTATTCCAAATTCATTCATTGTTGCAAGGCCGACAAAGTCGGAATGAGTTCAAGTCGGAATGAGTTCAAGGTTGCGCTAAAATGAAGATGTTTCAAGGGAGGAAACACGGCAACTAAAACGCAGCCTGGTGTCCACCCTTCCATCCATGTGTGTTTGTTGAAGGGTTTGTGCACGAGTGCATGCGTGTTGGAGTCTCGCGACGAGAAGAAGTGTGCTCCAGTCTACTGTTCTTTCGTCGGCTCCTCGAAGTTTCGGCGGCGACAATCAGTCGCTCGCGAACCTCAGTTGAAACCCGCCAAAATCGTGTGGAGATTTTCTCCTTTTCTTGCCCGTTGTAATGGATGTGAAATCGATTGATGCTTCGCGTACGCGTTCGTCCAGCCAGGGAGGGCCTGTGGGGGTTTGGGAGCAAGGTGAAGGGTGGAAAGGGAGTGCGTGAAGGAAGATCGACCGAAATTTCTGAAAGCCTGTCGGCAAAGGCCCTTGATGCACCAAGCGACATGCAATCAACAAACAGTGCTCAAGCAAGACAAGGTCAAGAGAGCAAAGTGCATCTCACAGGAATGGCTTCTGCTGCCTGAATTGAATCTCTATTCACGACCAGCAGTCAGTGACTGACTGCTCTGTCGAGTCCTGGAGGGAGGATTCGCCAGTCGGTCGGTCGATTCGGGTCAGGGTGCTTGCAAGGGAAGGGTGGCTGCACGGGCTCGTTGGTGCATGGGGAGGGAAGGAACCCTCGCTGGGTGGGACATGCAGAGAGAGAATGAACAGGTCTCTGGTTGCCGCATGACGCGGTCGTGTTCTGTTGTGCGACTGGGTTTCCCCCCGAAGTTCGTTACCTTGAAAGAAAGCAGCGTGGACGCGCTTGCTCCCAAAGGGTGGATCCGTTTTCCTCTCCCAACTCCCTTAACCTCCCGTCAGCTGGGTGGACACATTCATCGATTGATCAATCGTCCGGTAATGTCTGTTTCCTACTGTGTTGTTTGTTGCTCTTCCCTTCGCACGACGGACGGCCTTCTCAGGTTCGGTATTTATTTGTCTGCTTGTTAGCTTCTTCAAGCGTTTGTGTGATTGCGTTTTTGTGTTTCCATTTCTGTCTGTGTACCTGCTTGCACGTCAGTTGAAGGTTCCCCTCTTTTTCCTTCCCTACTTGTTGCTGCGTGCCAGGGTGGACGGGTGGATGATGGGCTGTCCTTCCTTCGTGGCTTGTGTCCTGTCCGTGCATGTCATGTAACAGATTGATGTTTCTTGTGTGTCCATGGCTTCTGTTCTGGGAGGGGGGAA